>JAZDUH010000145.1:13595000-13765000 GCA_036419115.1 Scarus forsteni
CGCCATTGAGTGCGTTGCTGATGCAGAGGCTGAACAGCCAGTGAGTAAGAACAGGCAGCTTGTCCCCAGTGGATCCAGCTTCCGTTTATCTCTCTTTTTTTCTCAAGTCGTGATGAAGCAAAGGCAGGGAGTCAGTCTGCAGCAGAGTGTGAATCACAGGTAGAAAAGGTACCAAGGTAAGGTGACGTGGAAAGGATTGGAGAGGGGAAAAAGAAAGAGGGAGGGCAGGTGTAGATGTGGAGCAGCTGCTGGCTTCGAGAGGCAGTGATGACGCAGAAAACCCCCTCCACATGCATCCCCAATTCATGCTGGACGTGCTTGTCATTCAGATCCAAGGCTCTGCATGTGTCAGAAAATCCTCTGCAGTGGGAGAGACAGTGAGATAGACAAGTGCAAACCATAATTTAAAGGCTTTATCTCATTATTTTATGTAAAAGAAAATGTGCTTTATGTTGGTCAAGAGAAATACCACCTGTAACTATGGGACGTTACAGCAGAGAGACTCTAATCACTGCACACTGACACTGACTGATGCTCCCTACCCTAACATTGGATCCATGACAGTTCCTAATGGCACCATTAATAAATCATTCCGAACTGATATGAGTGTGCACCAGCTGCATCCGTTAAAGAGAGGGGGTCATCGAGTTTGTCTCTATAGGATTGGCTCCTGACCAGCATCCTCCCCTGTCAGAACCCCGCCCTGCACTGGCACGCTCTCTGCTACATTATATCCTTCACCCAGTTCCCAGGAACTCACAGAGGGCAGAGAGAGGAGAGAAAATAAGGGTGTGGCTGGAGAGGGGCTAACAGGCTCCAGGGGTTCTGCAGCCCACTGCAAATCACCCTAAAAATGACTGTAATAATGACGTTATTGCCACATGAAGGCTCATTTAGCCTTCCTCCTGTGTAAGGGTTAGGGTTGCTACTCAGTTATGAAAATAAAATAATAAAACAACAGTTAAAGCCAAAACTGAAATCATGGTGCATCTGTGAAGATAACTCTTAAATGTTGACTAATATTCATGCTCATAAAGTTCTCTTGCTAAAAAGTACTGTTTTGCCTTTTCTTTAAGTAAATGTATATGGGTTTAGATGGGTTGAAATTGACCCATTGCATCATAGATGTTATAGTTAATAATGATAGAATGGAAAAATGCATATACATGTAGCTCTACAATATGTGTTCTACCCCCCCCGTAATAGTGAGGTGAAAATAAAACCTTATTTATTTACGTGATGTTCTTAAGGTGCGTTCACACCGGACGCTACTTGTACTACCTCGGCGATCACTCTCCATTCAAAGTCAATGTACAGCTGCAATGGGGCAGGGCTAACCCACCCGCGATGCGACAGCCGCATACACAACGATCACTTCACTCATCGCGCGATGTCAAAGTTAAAAAAAGTTGATCAGGCGATGTCGTGTGTGGCTGTGCAGCATCAGCCAATCAGCGGTGTGTATGTGTGACGGTACCCTAGACAGACAGTTATTCATCCAGACTACAGGGTAACAATCCATGTCTGTGTGGGAAACATTAGTAAGTGAGGACATTAGTTCCGCCTAGACGGACTGCGGTAAACTCACAGATAATGCTGCTGCAGGGCATCAGCTGCAGAGTTTTGTGGTTGATAATTGAATGAAAAGGATACAGCTGGAATAATGTCCGCTTATACATCCTATTATATGATATATGATATGATCGCGGTGAAACTCGAGTGGACGTGACGTCACCGAGCAAGGGCCAACGACAACGGTGACCAAAATTAGGTATTTATGGACACACGACGCTACGTCAGTGGGCGACACGATTTTGGTAGCTGGGTCGCTTGCGGTGTGAACAGACAAAGAAAGGCCCACAGGCCCACAGAAAAAATGTTAAAACCAGTAATTTCATGGATAATGAGGTCTGACAATGTAATCAATAGATTTGGAGACAAATGTATGATTAATAATTGTTTTCAGTATAATGAACAGTTGATTTAAGGCATGAATCAAAACAGACCCTAGCATAGACCATGTATTGAGAAAAAGTGCAAGGGTTAAGGTCTGTGACCCAGGATGGGCCAGCAGAGAAGCATGATGATCAGGAAATCAGGCAAAAACAGTTCGAAGAAGGGGGGATCCTTACAGCTTTGCTACAAGTTGTTGGATTCTCATGATTGGTTAAAATGTATAAATGAACAAAAACAGCAAACATATAGCTGTCCTTAAAACTGATTATTCCAACATCAATTTATCATGTAACTAAAAAAATAATAGTACTGCAAATAAATTGAGCTTAACAAATAATTAAAGCCAGTTGAAGCTTATCTAGAAACACCACAAATTATCTTGAAATGCAACAAAATACTAGACTTTAACTATTTATTAGAACAAACATTTTTCCATTTCATTTTTTAAATAAAACATAATTTAATGCTATATGTAGTAATCAACACAGGTCCATGTATGCTACGTTTTAGCTGCAACAGCTCTGTCACTTCATAAATTCACCTCAATAAAGAGCTTTACTAGGATATTTGGGAAGAACCACAATAAATAACCTGATTCACTATGACCCACTGAAACTTTAGAATAAAGTCACTTTGTATACAAACAGAAAGAAACGGGCAACTGAGCTTTTTTTTGAAAGGCACATAAGAGAAGAGTAATTGATGTGTTTCAGTCTTGTCTGTGATATTGTATTGCTGTAGATACACATCAACTTAAAACAGATGTCTGTTTTTTTTATTTTCCAGTCAGTTTTGGCAGAGTTGACAAGCAGTAAAAACAGACAAGCCTCATTCTTGAGATTTTCCAGCCCAGAAGACATTTGTGCTCTAGATGTCTTTTGAAAAATAATTTGATTGAAGTTAAAAAAAAGAAATGAAACATTTAGTCTTTGTTAAGGATCAGCTGCAGCTCTTTTTCTTTCCCCTTTAGAAACATTCTAATCTTAGATGATGAAGGATTTTACATATACTTTGATCTGTTTAGAGAGTTGACATGATTACATATTTGACACTTCTGAGGTCAACAGTGACCTAAAGGTGGCTTAGTTTTCTCTGAACTTGTGTTGAAATGCTTTTATTTAAAGTTAAACTTCAACTTTATAACCTGCTTAAGAAACACTGAGAATCTTTTAGAATAAAAAAATGTGTAACTGCGAAAAATACAGATATGCCCTGCCTTGGCATGGATATCTTGAGAAGAAACAAGAACTGAATGTCAGTAGGGAGAGAGAAGGGAAAATATGAGCACTTAACTCTTAAAGGAAACACTTTAAAGTGGTCTAGAACATGTTCATGTCTTGGTTTAGGCTGGTACATCACATCTATACCATGCTAATTAATTATTTCAGAACAGACTAAAGATCTATGTTTACAATTCCTTTTAAATCCGACTGCATCATAAGTATTCTTATACTAACATAAATCATTTAACATATTCCCTCCCAAATTGGAGGGGACCAGAGAGCTCAGGCCATATACAACTATCTAGTGTTTTATCAATCCATCTATCTAGTATCTGTTCAGCTTATAAAATTTTGAGACTTTATTGGGGTCAATTAAATGTATTGTAGTTGTACTTTTTCTTACCTTAGACAATCTCAAGATGACAAGGCAGTATCCTTAATGTTGAAAGTGTAGTTAGGCTGACTCATGTGTTTCAAGTACAAAAGGGCGTGGATCTCATGTCCTGATAGAGACCTAAACTGTGTTGACCTTTTATCACCTGAACAGACAATCTTTTCTGACATTTGCCAAGTGTTTCACTTGACTCAATGTAACCTTGCAGGCAGGAAAAGTTTATTTGATGTTATCATGATATTTTCTTAGCCCTGTTTTCATTTGGGCATGCTGAAGAGAACAGTATTTGAAAACATTTCCTTGAATTAATTAAAGAGATCAACTTCAGTCTGCATATTTCATTTAGCATTTCTAATAAAGCTAAATGGTTTAAGTATTAATTTACATGCCTGTAAAAGATACATTTAGCCATGTGGGATGTCCCTAAAACTACAATAAATTATTGTTGAAAACTGTCATTTTAGGGAATCAAGCAAACTGGAATACAAGCTTCTTTTTCCTCCTATGAATGAAACAAGCTTATGAGTCAACACACTGTACTATCATCATATAGTACTATAATACTATCAATACAGAGGCCTGCAAATATTTACTTTGAGCATTTGCTGTCTGTGTCAACACACATAAAGATGCACCAGAGTGAAAGTTTTATTGATGCTGAAAAGTGTTGATAGTTGAAGCAGATTAATGGCAGTTGAGCTTTTGTGGATGCCTGTTTGTCTTCTAAATAATGTTAAACATCAAATTATATTTTAGGGCTAAAGAAAATAGAAAAAGTCAGAAACGTATGTTCAGAATTTATGCTGTGATGACTCTGATGGATTGGATATGTTTCACTTGAACACAGTCTGGGATTAAAAGTTAAAGAGGTGGTTTTAAGCACAGCTCACCAGTAGGCTGTTAGGTCATGCTAGGCTGTGTTAACAGAGGATTTTTGAGGTTTGGCTTTATAATAACCTCAACCAAGGAGGTTCTGTTTTTGCCTGATTCCAGCAGCTACAAATATTACTACGACATTATACCAACATTTGCTCACAGAACACCAACACCACCAGCTACGGCAACAACAGCAACAGGTGCGCATGCAGAGATGCAGCATGTTACGCGTGCATGAGCACTTGTTGACGTGGAATCCACCTCGGAGCAGAACCTGACGGGCAACCCGACAGGATTTTTCGTGGATTTTGCGTTGTCATGTAAATGTACAAGCCTATGTACAATATGATGTGTAAACAGTGATCCATGTTTTGATGCTGACGCCAAGACAATATGGTGCCGTCCTCGTGTAAGGAGGGCCTCTGTAGAGAGGTACTTCACCATTTGTTCATGGTCACGAACACAGAGAAGTCCTTCTTGGCACTAGTGGAAGCTTTTCCTGTGAATTTCAATACAGTACCGGTCAGCTGATTTGTTATTATGAGCTGAAGCTTTCCCTGTTGTGTCAAAGGGATTATTCTGCAGGAGGAATAAGGACCCCAGCCAAACACCACAAACAGCTTGACCTCAAAAACCCCAATTCTTCGGCTGCCAAATCATGTGACGGGAGGATAAACTTTCACCTACTATGAAATGTTTTCATTTTGGAGGATAATAATTCGATGTAATTTACTAGTATGCATGATTTAAATGAAACATTACGAAACATTCAGGAAACAGCAGCCCTGCAGCTTAGTGGTTTGATCCTTAACCTTAACCTCTGGTCTTTAAGTGCCAATGGTCATGCCCATCCCTCCTCATAGGGCACTTAAGTAATTTCCTTAATTTGGTTCTGAGGGAGATAATAAGGATTTAATCGTGCAATGACCCCTCCCCCATGGCCCAGTCCCCCAACACACACACACAGATAAAAACACGCACACATATACCTCCTGACAGGTCACGGTCTCAGGAGACATATGAGGAGAAGCAGAGGCGAGCTGGTCTGGAATTCACTGATTATCTGCAGATTTCCCCAGAGGGCTCACGGCTTGACAATGTCTTCAAAGTTTCTAATTTGAACAAGAGGCGCATTACCTAAAATAGAGATGTAATTGTTGTTTCTATGTCGGTCCTTGAAAAGACATAAATTAAACTGTTTAATGTTTTGTGTTCTTGGGATGCTATGGGAATTTTCTATTGCTTGCTAAATTAGAGTTTGAATTAAAATGAGAGAAGTGGATTGGGACAGTGATAAATTGTGCCACAGTAATTTAAGGTTACATTTGGGAACAAAAATACACACCAGCAGCAGGCTCTTGATCTTTTCAGACATCTTTTGGAGAGAGAGCACCCTTGAAATATTTGGGATTGTTTGCTGTGTATTCATTTTGATCCAAGAGCCAAGGGTTTTAAGCAATTAATCCAACAAAGCATTGAATTACTGACCAATTCCACTGGGCACGAGAGTAATGCCACAGTCTCACCAAAATTCAGGCCTCATTCATCTGAGTTAAGACGAGGTCAAGATTTATTTGCTCCGTGTCAATCTCACAAGTTCAATCTGAGCAACCTTTGGCCCGACAAATACAAGATCAACCAATGTCCGGCCAATTTCAGCGAGGGTTGAGTTGACCTCAATTCCAGGCAGCTTTGCTTGTTTATAGCCCTTCATGATGAAATACTACAGTGTAGATTAGAAGGAGAGCTGTGTGGCTAGCGGTCGGGTAAGGACACAGATTTAGGGTCATAAAGGGATAAGGCTGTTTGGACAAATGTATTTCTCAGGTTCACTTTGCTTCTGTTAGACTGGCATTGTCTTAAATTGGGTCCCTTTACTTCTTGTTCAATGCTAGAGTGTAAAATGAATATTCATACACTAAAATGTTGCTCATTTTGCAGTGCGATGATGCATTGATTTTGTTGAGTACCATACTGATACAAATATCTTTTCATTAAAATTAATGATGGTCAACAAGGAGCTGGACATAGAGAGTTTGGTCCATATTGACAACTACTTCATATTAGTAACTGCCCATGTATGATGCAAAACTCTTATTGAACCATATCCCAAAGGTCCCAAATTGGATCGAGATCTGGTGACTCTATAGACCATTGAATTACAGCGATCTCATTGTCATGTTTGATAAATCAGTTTGAGACGATTTGAGCTTGTGACATGTGATATTATCTTGTTAAAAATAGCCATCATATGGGGTGCTGGCTTGGCGGAGTGGTTAGCAACCAGGCACCCCATGTACATGCTTCTGCCGGTCCAGGTTCGAATCCCGCCTGTGACCAGTTTGCAGAGTGTCTTCCCCTGCTCTCTCGCCCCCTTTCACAAGCCTATCCACTATCTCTCTCCTATCAATAAAGGCACAAAATGCCCAAAAAATACATAAAAAAAAAAAAAAAAAATAAAAAAAAAATAGCCATCATATGGCGAATGCACGGTGGAAATAAAAGGTGGACATGACCCGCGACAGTCCTCAGGCAGGCTGAGGGGTTAAACAAAATGTCTACACAGCATAAAAACACCACCAGTCGCCTTAACTGTTAAAACAAGGCAGAATGGATTCATGCTTTCACTATGTCTGCACAAAATTCTGACCCTACTGTCTGAATGTCATGGCAGCAATTGACCAGGGCCAGGAGACATTTTTCAACCTTGTATTGTCCATTTTTGGTGAGCTCAGTAGCCTCAATTTTACTGTTTTTAGCTAACAGGAGTGGGACCCAGTGTGGTCCTCTGTTGTAGCCTAAAAATTTAACTTTGATGCATTAAGATCCAGTCCTTACTACACCTTGGCTCTTGCCATGCTATCGTGACCTTTTGCATTAACAATGCATTTTTTCCAAAGAACGTCCACTCACTGGATATTAGAGCATGACACTGGAGCGGATTTTCACTCCTGTCCTGTCCCACTCCCAGAGAAAAAATCCCGTCCCGTCCCAATCCCGGGCTGGAGTAAAAAAATCAATCCTGTCCTGTCCCACTCCCTTGGAATGACTCCCACTCCCATCCCGCTCCCACTCAAAATTACTCCCACTCCTGTCCCATTCCCATTTGAATAAAAGCAAACATTTTGAAAAAATGTTGCATTTTTCATTTTAGGAAAAAGGTCAGTGCATATAATAGGCATTGCCTTTATTTTTTTTTTTTACTTTGTGCTGCAGCTCTCTTTTTGACGTGCCGTCTTCTCTATCCATGTTTGTTATGTATGTCAACGGCAGCCACTCCGAGTGGCTTTTCTCTTCTGGTGGTGACAGGAAGTCAAACCACTTTTGTAGTTCTTTTGTGTTGCCAGCGTGGTCAAGACCATTGGCTCTCACTGAGAGATGACTACAAAAATGGATGCATCTGTTCATCTGGTTGTTTAACACAGCTGAAAATGATCATCCATTGATGTCGTTCCCACTCCCATTGCTTTTTTTTCCCTGTCCCGTCCTGATCACGGGATTAATTAAAAAATGACTCCCTTCCCGTGGGATTCCCGTGGGATTCCCGCGGGAATCGCGTGTCCCACGGGAATTCCCGAAAAATGTCATCCTCTACTGGGTATGTCAACTTTTTTGGACTGTACTTTTAAGAAGGTTGTTAAAAATTCATCCCAGCAGAATCTAAAGCACTCTGATCAGCTTGTTTAAAGCCAACAACTATGCTGTATTCAGTCCTTAAAATGGCCCTGCCCATTCTGATGGTTAATTGATACTTAATTGGTCATCCTGATCATGTCGACATGCCTCAAGGCACTGAGTATCTGCCATGTTATTGTCTAATTGGCTACTTTTGTAAGCAAGATATAGGAGCTAGCAAGTGCAGGCTAAGCTGTTTCTAACTCAATTAGACATTTCAATACATTTAGCTATTTCAGAAAGAAAAATTCAGATGTACTTTTAGGACCAGTAAAAATACAAACCCCAATTCCAATGAGGTTGGGATGTTGTTTAAATTAGGTATGAAAACAGAATACAATGATTACCAGAAACTTTTCAACCAATGCTTATTTAAAACATTAGAAACACAAGGTATTCAATGTTCAAACTGATAAACATCATTGTTTTTCCAAATGATCACTCATTTTGAATTTGATTCGTTCAACACATTCTAAAACAACCAGGACAGGAGCACTCAATAAGGGAAATCAGGGCACTAATGGCTGTAGATGTAAAGATGAACTGTGATAAATAACAAAGGTATTTTAATGTGATCCTAAGCTCATGAAGTAATAACCTTGACAGAATGAGGTCAGATTTTAATGCAGTGCTGCTTAAGGGTTTGAAGGTCATGGGCATTCAGTGTTGGTTCTTGCCTGTGCTGCTTGTGTGGAGAGATTTCTCGGGATTCTCTGAAGTTTTTGAGAAACATTTTTCAACTATTATTTTGATACAAATAGTGAACTTCACCCCATTCTTGCTTTTAAATGGAGACATACAGGGATGCTCTTTTCATGACCAATCATGACACTTACCTGGTTCCAATTAACCTGATCATCTGAATATCAAATAGGCGGGTTTTTAGAGTATTCATCAACGTTTCAAGTCTTTTGCTGCCATTGTTTCAACCATTACTGGGCATGTTAGTTTTATCAAATTCAAAATGAGTGAATATGTGCAGAAAATAATAAAGCTTAAACATTAGATTACAGGTTATTAAAAGGATTTGGGAATCTTTGTGTTCCCTTTCCATATACATTTCACACAATGCCCCATCTGCGCTGAAATAAGGTTTGTATGTGACAACATAACAGTGGCCTTTATGACAAATTACCTTATATGCCAGGCACACTTTCTGAGGGCTACTTTTCAACAATTTTTTAGCACAGGATTCTTTAACATTTGGGTCCACACAGGCTTGAAAAAGTGAACATGAAAGAGTAAAACTGATATCACTTATGTAATATTTCCCATGTGTGCTGTGCCGTGATGCAGTGTCCTTGAAATCCTCCTTTGGGATTTTAAATTTGATCCTGAATCACACAATCATTAAGCTGTAAAGAGCTAAATGATATGTAGTAGCTTCAAACACTTTCCTGTGTTTGCTCTCGTCTCAGCGTCTCTGCTGCCCATTTTCACTCCCTGGGATTTAGCTCGTGTGTCACACTGAGTGTGTGTGCGTTCACTCCGGCACGCACCCATGTCTTGCAGATCAAAATTTGACAAAACTGCTATAACTATTTTAACTAACACTATTTTTTGCTCTTTTAGATCAATCTACAAAATTTATTTAGAATTTTGCGCTAACACACATACACACGCACGCACGCACACACCCACACACACAACTACGCCCATCACTGCGGGCAAGCACCATCCCTCGAATGGCTTCCCCCATCACTTCTCTCCTCTTCTCTTCCCGGCTTCTGATTGGTTGTGGGATGGGTGAGGCTCACTGCAGAGGCAGAAATGCAAGAGGGGGGGGTGGGGGGCACACACACTAAACTATCCACCCACATACACACTCACACATACTCGCAGGGAATCCCTCCTTCTTCTCCGCTCGACACTCATCCGGTATTCAGTTACACACCGCTTTTAAATTATTCACATCACAACCAGGTTTGAATCTGCTGCACAACATGATAGGATGAGGTGGTTTAAGGCATCCCTGAGTGCTGCTCTCTTTTTTTTGGGAGAGATTCACCTCATTTTACCTTTGCTGAGGGAGGTTTGGGATAAAGCTGCCAAAGTGAGATTCCCACCAGTGTGTTATTAATAGTGATGGTTCAGGTTTAGCGCTGATGGTTATGCATAGCTATGCCTTCACACGGTAAGAGGACCCACGCAGGGGTGCAGCTGTCGAGTGCCGAATAGTTCAGGTTTCACTACTGATGTATGTGTGTGCATGCCGTGTGTTCGAGTGTGACAGCAGCACCAAAGCTGGCATGAGGGAGCCCCCAGTGGATCAAGAGGGGCTCAGTGGGAAGTATTTTCAATTCCTGTGATTGATTGTGCGGGTATAAATGTGTGTGTGTGGTGGGAATATCCACAGTGCAAGGGACTGAGAGGGACATGATGACCTTTAATATCTCATCTGTGCCATTTAGGAGTAATCCAATGAAAGGATGAGGGTGTCGGGGGCTTTGAGCAAATAACATTGCTGGAGGTCATTGATCACAATGTTAAAAAGCACAGCAGGAAAAAGAACAGTGACGCTGGTTTAGATCCTAAAGAAAGTCATCAGAAACCAAAGATATCTGCTGAGGAAATGTGTGATAACTGCATGGTGATAAAAGGCTGAGGCGCACGCAACCCCTGCCTTAATTATGTTAAAATATACCGTCACAAGCTTCCAATCTAAAGTGCAACTTTCCAGGGAATGAAGAAACGTTCTAAGACTGAATAGATGAATATTGTATTTTCCTGATTTTGTAATTTTTTCTTTTTTTTAATTGTTTTTACTTATACTTTATTGAAAGTTTAAACAAACAACTATCAACGTGTAAAGTGACCAATAACAAAAACTAAAATCATAAAAAAGGAGATATAATGTTTGTCTGACACAAACAGGTTAACAGATGAAGTGGATTATTTTTTTTGATTTAACATAAAGCAGCATTTCCTAAATCGTTGGGGGCAATCCACAATGGGGGCAAGGTCAAAACCAAGAGGTGGCACAACTTGTCTGTGCAGGGGCATGGCTATCAGCCATCAATTATCTGTACTGCTAATCCCTTTTGGGGTCATGAGGGGGCTGGAGCCTATCCCAGCTGACATTGGATGAGGTGCAGGGTAAACTATGAACCAGTCACCAATTGATGGCAGGGACACACAGGACCATTTACCAACCATTTATGCTCACGCTCATACCTATGGGCAGTTTGGAGTCCCCAGAGGAGCAAACAAGTATTTGGTCTTTGGGAGGAAGCCAGAGTGCCTGGGAAGAACCAATGGAAGCACGGGGAGAACATGCAAACAGATGGACCTGACCCAGACCTTGTTTCTGTGAGGCATTGTGCTGCCGTCTGGTCCATATACCAATGCAGAATAATGCTCTGTGATTGGCTACTTGCTATGTCAGAGGTGGGATTTATGTGAAGTTAAATGTGGGCTGTTGGCTTTTTTTTTTGGGTGATGTTTCATTTTAATGTGGAAAATGTATCCAGTGTTAAACGGCCCTAATTTCTGCTGTGTGCATGGTCTGTATTGAATGTGATGACTAAATACTCGAAGGTTTTCCCCTTTTCAGTCAGTTGTGGGATGTTATCCAGGTAGACTTGAAATCTAACCCATCGATAACTGAAAAAGTCCATCTAGTGTATCAGGCTAAAGGGTAATGGTGGATTGCCAAGATCAAGTTGCAACGAAAGGTTGACAATGGAAAGGAAGAGATCAGGTTTTTATGACAGCAAGGGAGATATTGTCCAAACAAGGTTGTTGTGGACTCATCATGCATCTTGCAGCATTTTTTTGTGAGCCTATGTGTATTAAAGCCTGTTTCCTTTGTGTCAACGGACAAGAGTGACACCCGGTCCAGTGCATACCTGAGTCGTAACAAGTGATTCTTGGAGTCGCTACTGCGTTTCTATCATCTGGGACCATTCCCTGTTATCCCAAGAGATGGTTGTAGGTGATGATTCCAGAAAATCTGTAGTTTTGGGACTACATGTACGTTGACTACTCTGTCTGGCACATTAAGTGATACTTTCTCTTCCATTCTGAGGCTCGGTATGATCGGTTTGACCAGCAGGTCGGCTTTAATAAGTCTACATGCCTAAATGTACTGGTGCTTCCATCCACCCATTATCTATACTGCTGATCCCCTTTGGTGTTGTTAGGGCCTGGAGCCTATACCAACTGACAATAAGCCAGTGTAAGGTACACCCTGAACAGGCCAACAGCCAATCACAGGGCCATATAGACCATCCATTTACACTTGAGGACAGCTTAGGTCAATTCAAAGTCCCAAACTGACCTAAAAGCACATTTTAAATCTTTTGGAGGAATCGAAGTGCCTGAAGAGAACCAGGCATGCTTGGGGAGGTCATGCTAACTCTGTACAGGAAAGTTTTGTTTAAACACAGGGTTGGAAGCAGAAAACTTCTTTCTGTGAGCACTAGCAAGCCGCCCCACCACGTAACTGACTAATTAGCTATTGCTGTAGTAGTAGAATGGGCATACTTAATAAAGTGACCAAGGAATGTATATTTACTGTATTGTTTTTTTCTGTATTGGGCAATTTATTGCTTTTATTTTCTATGCACCTTGATCAAAATCACTCTTAATGTCTGGGCTATAAGAGTTTGCCTCTAGAGCTGCTGCATTGATTTCAATTTAATTGCCGTATTGATCTTTTAATCAGTCTGCACTGACACAAAAAGCCTGATATCAATCACTTGAATACAATCACTGCTGTATTTATCTGTGTTTATTTTGGCTCAAGCATTCAAAACAAACAGCGATGTGAATTTGGTCTACTTACTGGTCCCACACTGGAAAACCCAACCGTGCAGCAGGACTGCTAATAATAACTGTGTGGTAATGTGTATGGGGACGCCCATATATGGAAAGGACCACAGAGGCATGAACCTGTGGACTTATCTCATCCCCAGCGGTCATGGATGGTGCTGACCCCTCCACTAAAATGGCCTGCACCCTCACACTCTCTCTCTCTCTCTCTGTATGTACACAGCCTCGTTCACTCTCCCCCTCAGCTGGAGCATTCATACGGGACATGCCAGTTGACGTCATCTCCAAAGGTCTGACTGTCAGCAGCTCTGGGCTGAGAGAAAAGTCACAAGAAGAAGCACGGGATGGGCTGCATTTGGCCCAGGCAGCTTTGCACGGTGCCACAAAGTGTAAAGAGCTCAGAGCAAGGCCACGACGCAAACGCTGCCGGCAGGAATGTGAGGAATGGTGAGGGTCGACGTGAGAGACTCGTGGATCCTGTCAGCTCTGGCAGGATCATGTGAGACACGCTGGCTCCAAGTTTCTCCTTTTAGGTCAAATGATTACTCTGATCTGTGTTCGTGCGGGGAGCTGTGGAATTTTTTTCATCAGGTGACAGAGGCCAGGCGATCAATTAGATGAGTACGACAGTCAGCTGATTCTGATGCCACTATTTTTTGCGTGGGGGGGGGTTTGACACTGTCGTTGGACACAGTTACATTTAGAAGTCTTGTTTCAGAACAGTCAGACCACAATCTTTTCAACCCTTAGATGACAAAGAAATTGGACTATAATTTCTTTGATGAGACCATATGTGGCCCAAATTTCCATGAGTTCATGAGCTGAGTTATCTTTAAGAATCTTCCCTCAAGCCTCAATCACACATAAATCTTCAAATTCTGACTTAAATCTCGGGAATTTGACTTAAACCTCTCAGAATCTCAGAATTTTGACATCATCTCACAATCCAGAATCAGATCTGCAAATTTAATCTCAGAATTCTGATTTAAATCTCAGGACATTTACTTCAATCTCAGGATTTGTACTTAAAGGGACTGTGAGGAGAATCTATCACCGGCGACACAAAGACTCTTCACACACGGCAACTGTTGTAATGCTGTGTTCCAGTAACCTCGGAACTGGGAGTAACATCATCTCGGACTTGTCAGCGTTCCAGTTGAAGTCTGAAAAAAACATGCCGATCTACCAGGCTATTGTTAGCTGTTGTTAGCACGCCCTGCGTTGTTGTTCACAAATATCACATGAAGAATGTGATTATCACTATGGCAGCATTTTTGTAAATATAAGTCTAACAATATGATGTATACAGCTGATCTTGAGTGACACACCCCAGTCAGAAGTGCAAATAAATTGATTATTACAGGAGCTAAAAAACTGTTCACACTGGAGGCATCCATCTTCCATTGTCAGCTTGGGGGTGGTGAGGTTTCACCGAGTTCCCAGTAGGAAATTCTGACTTCGGGGGGCGTTCCAGCTGCAGTTTCCTACTCGGAACTTGGAAATTCCTACTTCTGACAACAACTGGAACGCACCACAACACGTTACCGAAGGCAAGTGTGTGTTTGTTGTGTTGTAGCCCGGACCTTCCTCAGAAATCTGCATTGCTTTACAACTTCTTTTTTCAACAACTTACAGGATATAAAGCGACGAGGTAATTTATCTCTTTCTAGTTACGTAGCGGTAGTTTTTGATGTGGGACAACAAGCAAGTTTTGAAAAAATTAGTATTGTAGTTTTCTAGCCAGCAATATATTGCTACTAACAGCCCGGTGCTCTAAGACATGTCCGAATAATATAAATTTGCTCTAGTTTTAATTGTCTTGTTCCCGAAGTTGAGTATCCAGGTCAGTCCAGCCCTGTCCTGTCCGGACTCAGGAATTTGACCTAAATCTCAGAATTCTGACTCTGTGTCAAAATTCTTGGATTATCAAAACCCTGACATTGATGTCAAAGTTTTGTCGTCAGTCTCAGAATCCTGATCCAAAATGTTAGGGATCTCATAATGTTGACATCAAAATCATAATTCTGATTCAAATATAATAATTTTTGCATTAGCATTTTGATGGTATTAAAACTTTTAACATAAATCTCAGAACATCCTGATCTAATCTTAGAATTCTGTTTATCCAACAATTTTAAAAGTAGTCTTATAATCCTATTTTGAATCTCAGTATTTTGAAGTTTTTGGGGTGTTTTGATATGATGGAATGTAATAATAATTAATCCAATCACTGTTGGGACTGTGTCACTAAAACTTAGACTGCAGTCCTCTTCTTCATTGAAAAACATTTACAGTGAAACAGAGAAACGGTAAATTTTTGATGCTTTAAACTGAAGGTGTGATGTTGACTGACAGAAGAACATGCTATGTTGGCACCCTATTTATGGCAAAAGAGGTTCATAACAATATCTAATTTTTGTTCCATTTTTTCTATTCTGTTAATCATCTCAATACTTTGCGTACTCTTATCAGAAACTGTTAGACCACACAGACACTCATGGACAAAGTGTGGGGCTTTCCTGTAGATTTGTTGACAAATCTAAAATAATAGAACATTAATGTCCTGATCCTTTAATGCCGTCATTGCCTTCTGTATTTGTTCATTCACTATGCTGATGTGACTGGCTTCTGAGCATGCCATATGCTGCACGCATGCAAAATATATGTTAATTATGCATATTTGCTCTATATTCTGCATACATTTGTGTGCATGCTTTAGGATGGTAATTGAATAGATTGCATGATATTTTAAACATGACCTCGTTTATAGGATTTCATGTGAGCTGACAAAGATGAAGTCAAAGGAAAGGTAGAAAAAACTACTCATGATGCAATGCCATGGATCTATATTCAGCTGTTGAAATATCAAATTCAGGTTCATGCTTTGCAATCTTAAAGGGGCAAAGCACTATAGATACCAAAAGTAAAAAATCTTTGCTTCAATAACTTATGTTAAGCAACCAAAGTTGCTTGGATTAGGAATGGAATAACCCTTTATCTACCCTTAAGGGCGGCCTTGTGTACAGACAAAAAAACACATCCCTTTTTGTACATTGTAAAACAGAGCCAAAGAAAGAGACTAAACAGATACTCATTATACTGCATCTATATACAGTATATTTTTCAAATATTTAAAATTTCTGATTAGGAATGAAGTTAACTGAATGACTTGAGCAAAATAAAGCACAAAAAATACAAATCTGTTAATTTTTATAGCAATTTTTGTTTTTATGTTTATACTGGGGGACCATGTTGTTTTTATTCGATTTCCATTTATGAAAGATCTGTGTTGTCATGGATACAGTGTCGACTCATCAAAGGCATTAAAGGATCAAAGCACATTACAGGAATGTTATGGTTCTGTCCATCATATATATTCACACACTGTAGCAGGTCAACTATCAGAGATGGATAAATCTGACAGTAAAACAATGGAGTGCAATGCAGAGCGGGAGGGAAGCGCCAGTGGTAACATGGAAACATACCTTGATCTCAAGGAGGCACTGAAGATGGAACGCAGCAGAAAGATGGACTGTGAGAAGGAGATTGAGAAGCTCAGGAAAGAGCTGATACTCCAGAGCTCAGGTAAACCTTCAACTCTGAAGGCTGAGAATACAGACCCTGAGGACAACATGGAGATAAACCGCCTAATAGTGCGAGTAGATGAGCTGGAGGAGGAGAATTCATTGCTCAAAGTGGAGGTTGATTCTCTCAAAAAAGAGTTATCTGACAAGGACCAGCAGCACAAGGAACAGCTGGATGCATCAAAGATCAAATCTGCCAAAAATGCATTTGCATTTTGGAAAGAGCTGATAAATACTTTGGACAAGAAAGAGACGGCATCAACAAAGGACCAGAAGCTCAAGAAGAATGTGGATGAATGGGGAAACTTATTTACCAATCGGGTATCTGCATTTTGGAAAGTGATTGATCACAAGAAAGAGATAGAGGCATCAACTGAGGATGAGCTGGGGCAGCTGGAAACCAGCTTCACTGAGATCCCCTTCGACCTTCAGTATGAGGTGCTCTGCAGTGTGCAAGACTGGTTTGAGGCAATGAAGGCGAAGCAGAGGAAGTGGGACCAGGAGAGAGACCTCCATACAGCACGAGAAAATGAGCTGCAGGAGGAGGTTAATTTCCTGAAAACAACTATGTCCAAGATGAAGACGGTAATGGATCAGACGTTGGTCTCATCTCAGGCGATGCTTAAGGTAGGTGATAGGTTAAGCACCTTAAACGATAACCTGCAGCAGAGAATGGAAGAGCTGATGAGGGAGATGGAGCTTTGGATGCGGAGGGCTGTTTACTTCAAGAACAACTTTGAGGAGGCCAAAGCCTTGTGCGTCTTACAACAAAACATTTCTGCATGGAGAAGGGTCAAGAAGGCCTTCACCCCAGAATGCTGGCGTCAGTATAAACTTCAGAAAAGGTTGGAGCAGCTGGAGCAACTGCCTGCAGACATGATGTTCTAGCTTCATGGTCTAATTACACACACAGGGTGTAATTAGACCATGAAGAGTCCTGACTAGCAGCACATTTCAGTTTGTCAGAACTCTTCCTGGTCCACTTTGTTTGCTTCAGGTTTTCTCTGGGTGCTCCAGTTTGTCCCACATACCAAAATCTTGTAATAAAAAAAAAAAAAAAAGACACACAAACAGGTTTACAGTTATTGGACCATGGAGGGTCCTGACTTGCAGCACATTTGAGTTCATCCTTAAAATGTGTTGGAATTTTTAATCAGAAGTATGGGTGTACAAGGGAAAACTGAAAAGTGAAAAAGCTAGTGGTCTTCAGACCTCTGACACCCTATGTCTTCTTACCCCCAAATCCCTTTTCGTATGAAAATTCCTATCTTACATTACCTGTGTTTCCATTACCCCTCGAATTGCGCAAAACCTGAATATCGCAACAAAAAACTGGTAATGGAAACACCTAAATTAAAAAAAAAACACTCAAATATCACAAAAAAGTTTTTACGCTCTCAAGAGGAGGTTATTCAGACGTGTCGATAAAGAGAAATATCGCAAAAGCGCTATGGAAACACTTTTTCCGCAATTATACGTCACAGGATGTGGTTTGGACAGAGGGGGAGACTTAGACTTTTCTTGCCATTATTCTCGAGAAAAACACGTGTCATAATAATCAGCAAACAACAGAGGAACGCAGGGTGTTTTAAGGAGATAGAAATGGAAATAAAGGAGAAAGGGTTCGCATCCATCTCCCTGCAGTGAAATCTCGCGGGATGATATTTGACGAGAGTTCCGACGCTACTGCCGAGAACAACCTTCAATGGAAACACGTTCAAAGTGCAAATATACTATGTCGAAATTTTAGGAATATAGCTTTTATTTTGCGAAAAACTGTAATGGAAACGCAGCTATTATCAAACTAAGTATGTTTGTTATTTGAAAAAAAAATCCTCAGTTAAAATATTAAGACTAAATGTTGGTAATTTTACTTTAAGTGTTGTTTAAAAACCAGCCCTTCACTCCATGACTTTTAAATGTATTTATTGCAAATGAAACATTCGGATAGCATTTTCCCTTTTACACACTGCGGTCTGAGTCAAGCTGGGACAAATTGTGGTTGTCTATGTTTTTTTCTGTTACCTGAAAATAGTCAAATCAGTAAACATTGCAAGCCTGCTCTTTACAATTAGCAAACTTTCTGAGGCAGTGCATTCACAATCAAACCATGGGCGTTGCCAAAATTCAACGTGAAGGGGACATGTCCCCTCCAGATTTCAAAATTCTTCATTTGGACCCCCCACATTTAACATAAAATATTGGTTCATCCAGCGCCTTTTCTATTGCCTCGTAAAAGAATCCGTTCCACTTGATCGCTAATAGAAAATACATAGTCGACTTGTTAATCCACTCCGTGTTTTCCGGACAACCTTCCACTACCGCTGCATGAAGTGAGTGACAGTGCATCTCAGTCAGAGAGTGCAGCAGTAGGCTGCTCGAAACACGAGGTTTGTTAGCCCTCAATTAACACGAGGTCACGTTATGTTAATGTTCAGCTAAGAAATGAAAACTAGAAGTAAGCTAATGAATTGTTGCAATATTTGCTCCTTCCCCAGACATAATGGACATTAGAAAATTTTTAACAAAGAAGCGGAAAGTAAGTCAACATGTCCCCACAATACAGGTGTTTTGCTAATGGAAACGTTAGCTGACTTATTTCAGTTGTTGATAGATGCTTAAAGCTGCCATGAGGAGAATTTATCGCCGGCGTAATGCTGCGTTCCAGTAACCTCGGAACTGGGAGTAACATCATCTCGGACTTATCAGCGTTCCAGTTGAAGTCTGAAAAAAACATGCCGATCTACCAGGCTATTGTTAGCTGTTGTTAGCACGCCCTGCGTTGTTGTATGAAGAATGTGATTATCACTATGGCAGCATTTTTGTAAATATGTATACAGCTGATCTAGAGCGACACACCCCAGTCAGAAGTGCAAATAAATTGATTATTACAGGAGCTAAATAACTGTTCACACTGGGGGCATCCATCTTTTATTGACACCTCGGGGTGGCGAGGTTTCACCGAGTTCCCAGTAGGAAATTCTGACTTCGGGGGACGTTCCAGTTTTAGTTTCCCACTCGGAGCTCAAAATTCCTACTTCTGACTACAACTTGAACGCACCGGAGACGTGAAGCCAAATGTGTTTGTTTGTAATGGTAAATGCAGCATGGATCTTTCTCGGAACTCTGCATTGCTTTACAAGTTCTTTTTCAACAACTTACAGGATGCAAAGCCACAAGGTAATGTATCTCTTTCTAGTTACGTAGTGGTAGTTTTTGATGTGTGACGACAAGCAATGCGGGTAAAAGTTATTATCGTAGTTGTAGACGGCTATATATCGCTACTAACAGCCCGGCGCTCTAAGACGTGTAATATAAATGATAACATAATATAAAGGACCTCTTTCACAATACATGTAATTTTGCCCACAGCCCAATTTTTTGTTTATTGTGTGGTATTTGTAGTACACCCAGAGGCTCCCAAGAATATACCTTTAGAAAATCCAAAAGTCATCCAGGGCCTGTACTATGACCTATTTTATGATCATTGCCATAGGTGTGAGCCAGGGTGCACACTTTACCCCAAAACTTACTCAAACACCAATAATAAATCATCAAATTGGGTCAAATCACCTTCACTGAAGTCTGGTGCATCTTTTGAATTCAAATGTAAAGCTAAGTATTACAATTGAAAGAAGAAATTGAATTTTAACTGGAAAAAAATGAGTTTTTTTATGATTTTTTCAACAAATTCAATTCTTTAGAGATGTGTCTGACCAGCTTACAGTTGCTGTACAACTAAAATACTTACAAATTATTTGGCCACATATATATACAAAGAAACACTTTGGAACAAATTTGATCTAACTGCAATGTCTATAGCCTAAGTGAATAATACAGCTGCTTTAGAACAGATTCTTGTTCAGACATCTTCAAGCTTTTATCCCCTTTTCTCTTTCCACCATGGCTTCACGCTACATAACCAAACAGGAGATCCCACCATGCACTGCGCGTAATGTGCTACGATTGGTTAGTCGGGTGTGCGTCAAAGTCTCTGCACCCACACAGACTATCTGACGATCTTTCTGCTTTATGAGATCATCCCCACGTTATAATCCTTAACGATTTAATATTGTCATATCGCACACCACAAACTATAGCACTGTCATTAGGCTACTGATGTCAAATAATACCTATAGACTGCAATAATTTAATCAAAGTTGTTTTAGGAGGAAAAAAGTTGGAGACCCCTGATCTAAAGCTACTTAAACTGTGCTTTATTTATTGTTACCTTTATATTTGTTTAAAAATGATAGGCTTTTTTTTATTGTTAACCCTAATTTCCAGGAGACACAAGACAGAAGAGAGGGAGCCATAGCCACGGTTCATTCTCTGAAGTTCTCTGCTTGATAGAGTGATTTTGTGTTATAAAGGCTACATAATGTCATGTCATACCTGTTCATTGAGTGAGATGATGAATATTCTTATATAAATACAGTTCACTGTCACTATTGCTTGGAATGGTGGTATGTTGTGTTACATCCAAGGCTAAATAAAAAAAGAACAAACAAAATAAAAAGTAAAGTGCAACCAAAAAGTCATTTTTGGTGATAAATTATGTCATATTCATCACATTATCTTAGGCATGACAGTGAGTTTTAAAAGGCTGAAAGTTGAATGAGGACTAATGTTGAGTCTGAAAAATGTGTCTTAAAAGTAAAATTAGATGTTAAACAACCAGTTAAAATACATTAGAATGCAGAAAATGTCATACCAGTGTGTCCCCCCCCACAGTAACAAAAAGCTTCTGACGCCCCTGAATCAAACTGAGACAAACTGAGGCCATTAAGTAAAGCACTCTGCAGTCTGAGTTAGGCTGAGTCAATATAAGGACATACAATGAAACACACATACTCCATAGCCTATGTCAAATCAGACAGACGAGTCCTTGCTACAGCTTTTTCACTTGTAACTGGCAAGACTTAGCCAATTTTCAAAATTTTCATGTACTTTTGTGTGCCAGTGTGATATTTTTTGACACATTTCAAAATACAGATTTAGTTCTTTTAGCATAGGCTTTGGTGTCTTGAACATCAGGTAGACACATGCTACATTTTGTAAAATTGATAAAATATGTTTGTAGTTCCTTCAGAATCATCCTGTTTTATTTCAGGTCCTCATTTCATCCCAGCTTGATAGAGACTGTAGTGTGTTAAAAGAATTAAAAGAATTAAATCTGCATTTTGAAATGTGTCAAAAAATATCACACTGGCACACAAAAGTACATGAAAATTTTGAAAAAAGGCTAAGTCTTGCCAGTTACAAGTGAAAAAGCTGTAGCAAGGATTTGTCTGTCTGATTTGACATAGGCTATGGAGTATTTAACCAGATATTAAAATCAACTGAGTTTAAAGATTGATTGAAATATTTAATTTTAAAACCCAGAAACAAACATCATTAACAGGTCTTTTGTGAAAACAAGTGCAACCACACACACACACACAGGCTGCAACGTGTTTGCTGGACAAGACAGTGTGGATAAGCTAAGGGGAAAGCTGCCATTATTTGATTTCAGCTATGATTAAAAAATGATAATTCACTTTTGATTGCTGTAGTCTCTTTGATACTTGTGCATGTAAACACACCAGTCTTTTATGTTTTTAAGGCTACCTTGCTTTTCCATCACCGTCCTCTTTGAAAATTGTCTCAATTTAAACTCCTGTAGAGAAGCGACATGAGGTTTCATATCAATGCAAATCCCATCAATATGAGTAAACACATTATGAGATAAATTGCTGAAGAACGTCAAATGAATAGTGCATACGCCCTATTTGTCCTGAGAAGACAAATATTCCTGTGAAATCATTGAAGCACTGAGTAAACTTTGTTCGGTGCTAATTGTGTTTGATGTAGCTCTTGAGTCAAACATCATCAAACCCTCCTGTTCTTTGGCCTAATCTGCTCTCTTTCCTCCTCAGCGCTTCCACTTACAGCCTACGTCGTCATAATCATCTGCCCGTCCACTGCCCTTGACCTATCCTTTTCTCTTCATTTGTATTCAACATCATCATCTCTTTCTTTATCAGACCAGCGGAGTCTGTCGTAGATACACAAGGCTGAAGTGGATAGCATTAAGTCAGGGTAGGGTTAGGGTGAGGGACTACATGACAGTTTGAGACAATTGGGAGAATAAAAACAGCACATAGACTCCTGATCAAAATGTTAGACCAGTGGCAAAAGTGCAAGACTTTACATTTTTCACTGTTGGATCTGAAGAAGGTTCTAAGTAGAGCTTCAAAATGCTAAATGTAGGGTCATGTTTACACTCTTGAAGTGGCAATACCACTCAAAAAATACACTTTTTCAGTATGTGTGCATTTATATTTGGGAATTTCAAGTGTATATGTAAAGGGCCTTTGCGCTGTGGAAATAAAGATTGATTGAAACATATGACAATAAAACAAAAGTATAAAACTTGTTTCAATAACTTGTGTTTTTTCTTTGCTTGGATTAGGAATGGCCCATTTCTTTGCCAGCTTTTTGTGTATCCTAACCCAACACAGCTCTATGACACATTGTAAAACAGCCAAAGAAAGAGACTAAATAGAGGATATGTATGTCATTCTGAAGTTTTGTACACAGTTTCACATTCAGCCCAACATGGATTCTTGGCTCTGTTTTTTTTACACAAACATATTTAAAAATATATTAAATGTCATAATTTTAATTAAGACTGAAGTTTATTGAATGATTTGAGGAACAAAAAGGGCAAAAATATTAAACTGTTATGGTTTCATAGCAGTATCTGGAAGAGGATACTTTTTGTCCTGTGTTTACCTGAAAGGGTAGTGAGTTAGGAAATTGACACTACAAAAGAAATTATGCATTGTATGACAGTCAGATATGTAATGGAAATGCATGACCATCGATTTTCTACTGATCTTATATACAATACCCAAAACCAGTGAAGTTGGCACGTTGTGTAAATCATAAAAAAAACAGAATATAATGATTTGTAAATCCTTTTCAACTTATATTCAATTGAATACACAGCAAAGACAAGATATTTAAGGTTCGAACTGAGAAACTTTATTTTCTTTTGCAAATAATCATCAACTTAGAATTTAATGGCAGCAACACATTGCAAAAAAGTTGGCACAGGGGCATTTTTACCACTGTGTTACATCGCCTTTCCTTTTAACAACACTCAGTAAACCTTTGGGAATTGAGGAGACCAATTTTTGAAGCTTTTCAGGTGGAATTCTTTCCCATTCTTGCTTGATGTACAGCTTAAGTTGTTCAACAGTCCGGGGTCTCCGTTGTTGTATTTTACGCTTCATAATGGTCCACACATTTTCAATGGGGGACAGGTCTGGACTACAGGCAGGCCAGTCTAGTACCCGCACTCTTTTACTACGAAGCCATGTTGTTGTAACACATGCAGAATGTGGCTTGGCATTGCCTTGCTGAAATAAGCAGGGGCGTCCATGAAAAAGACGTTGCTTGGATGGCAACATACTGTATGTTGCTCCAAAACCTGTATGTACCTTTCAGCATTAATGGTGCCTTCACAGATGTGTAAGTTACCCATGCCTTGGGCACTAATACACCCTCATACCATCACAGATGCTAATATTTGCAAAAAATAACAAAGTTTACCAGTTCGAACGTTAAGTATCTTGTCTTTGCTGTGTATTCAATTGAATATAGGTTGAAAGGGATTTGCAAATCATTGTATTCTGTTTTTATTTACAATTTACACAACGTGTCAACTTCACTGGTTTTGGGTATTGTAAGTCTGATCATTAAAGCACATTAATTTAATGAGAAAAAAATAATTCTAATTGGATTTTTCAAAATAAAAACAGTGACATCATGTGATCAATCTGGCATTTTAGGGTTTAAATATCGAAAGATTTAAAATATTAAACTTTTTTGTTAAGAACTGAAGTTTATAGAAGGATTTGAGAAATAAAAGGGCAAAAATATGAAACTGTTGTCTTTTCATAGCTTCTTTTTGAGGAGGACATTTTATTGTCCTCTGTTTATCCGATAGGGTAGTAATTTAGGAATATGACAGTACTGAAAAATAACAATGCACCATATTGACTTTTATTTTTTTATTTATTTATGGAGTTAAAGGGTGATGATAAAAAAAAAGCAAATATATATATTTATTTTTAGGACAAAAGCTATTTAAATAGTTTCAGAAAAATGCAGCTCAAAAATATCAATCTGTTAACTTTTTATGGCATTTTTTGTGTTTATGTTCATGCTGGTGTGACCATTTTGTTTTTCTTTGGAAAACATTCAATTTCTGAAAGATTCTGTGTTGTCATGGATACAAAGTGTCGACACATGGAAGGCATCAAAGGAGTAACAGACCAGGGACCACAACACTTACACTCTTTATTGTTATGGTTCTGCCCATATATATATATATATATATATATATATATATATATATATATATATATATATATATATATATTTATATGTAAGGGATAATGTAGAGCGAGCCGGTCACTATAGAGAAATAAACCCCGATAGGGTGATGCAGGACCCTGACGCGAAGCAGAGGGGTCTGCATCACACTGTCGGGGTTTATTTTCTTTGGAAAACATTCAATTTCTGAAAGATTCTGTGTTGTCATGGATACAAAGTGTCGACACATGGAAGGCATCAAAGGAGTAATAGACCAGGGACCACAACACTTACACTCTTTATTGTTATGGTTCTGCCCATATATCTATATATATATATATATATATATATATATATATATATCCAAGCCCTAATTGCAATGTAACTGGCAACTGAGTAGGTCTTGCCGCTGGACTTTTGAACAGATGCATAAAATGACCGCAGCACCTGGTTGAGGTTTTCTGCGAAATAACTGTCAAAGTTTGTTGACATTTTCTTTTCAATTAGCCAGTCATTAAACACACTCATGGCCCATGCCGTGTTCCGTTTAGTATTAACTTCATGTTTGTCTTCCTCAATTTTGTCAATTTCGGTGTCATCTAATTCCTTGTCTTTTCACCTCTCTTTCTTTCTCTTCGCTGGTGTCCTCTCTTCTTCTTTTCTTTACCGGGGACTGGTCAGCCATCAACCATGAATCCAATGTTTCGTCTTCTCCAAATATATTAAAATTGATTTTGGAAAAATATTCCATTTTTGATGGAGCAACAGAAAACAGCTCTGGCTCTGCAGCGGAGGCCGTTTCACGGCGCTACGAGAGCTAGACCCTTATTTAGCGGTGTTTTTGTGTGAAAGTAACGCGCTGAAAATTCTCTAAATAAAGCGTGAATGCAGACCGATATCAGATTTTTTCGGTGGGAGTCCGTTTATTTGTGTTTTTGATCAAGGAAAATATGGCCCCATGTGAGTGCAGCCAAATCAGCAGACTAGCAGAACGGGATGAGGAAGGGGGGCGTGTGCTCCAAGCGACATGGGTTTCTTTGACACAGAAACACTGCTGTAGAGGTAATTTCTGCTCTTAACCTTGTGATAGGACCCAACTTGTTCCATCCCGGAATATCACTTTAAGGGCCATGGTATGTGAAGATACAAGACATAAATCATCTCAAGGAACATATCACCAATGCCATTACAAGCATAACTTAAACTATGCTGGTGCAAGTTCATCAACAGTGGAAAACATGTATTAATATGTGTTTTCAAATCAATGGTAATTATTTAGAGCACATCATATAAATGAAAACAGTTGTCCAACACAAATCATTATTTTTCCTATGTATGGAAACTTACCTGTAAAGTAGCTATGTGAATTTGTTTTGAATAAGTGTGAACATACACAGTGCATAAACATTGTAATGGTCATTCCTTTTGATCACCTGTGGAGATCTATCCTTAGGCTGAGGTGGGGTGGGTATGAATCTCCAGATAATTTTTGTGTCCTTTATTTTGTAACTTCCTTGTTTCATTATTTGTTATTTTCCCATACTTTTGATTTATTTACTTTTTACTGACCTGATCAAAAAAGTACTTGTCTATGACATTCACAGTGGAGGTAAAACATCAATAGGGCGTAATTATTAAGCCTTAAAATGGCCGTATGAATAGGCTAATGGTTCTTAAGAGAAGCAAGGGCGATGAGTCAGGGTGTTGTCTTCCTGGGACGCCCATTTCAAGGTCTGTCTTTGACCTCACCAGGGCTGACACCAAGTAATGCTGCCACTCTGTTTACCAGAACACCAGCTGCAGGTGCTGGGGATTTGACCCAGGTATGCCTCATATTTCTGATGGTGCTGAAACATGGTTCCCCGCATCTATAAACAACTGAGCATGAAACCAGGCCTCCTTTGACTCTAGTCATCAATTAACTTGCTGTTCTGCTTTCTCCTGTCCTCGTGCCAGCCCGCCCCTGTGCTCTGGAGCAGAAACAAGGTTTAACAGCATGCCTAATTCATAATTCAATTACAATTAATGTCAGGAAAGGATGACAGATATGCAGCTAAGATAACAAGGGCATGTAAGGAGGTGATGATGCACATCTGGGATTCAGACCTCTGCCTTGTGATCATTTTTGACTCTCTCTCTTTCCTATGTCTCTCAGAGAAGGTCAGAAGTTGGAGTCACATGAGGAGTGGTCACTCTTCAGAAGCTCTTAAACACAGTGGACCACCTGCATTGAAGGTTTTTGAAAAATACATCTCACACCGAAGGACAATCTCCTAAAACACGTGACCTACCATCCCCCACTCTGCCCTCTCCCCAAGGCTGCATCCAAACTGTGATGCTGTGTACTTCCACAATCTGTCACACACACACCATCACACACACACACCGTGCTTACACCACATGCTCATCAGGCTGTGGGGAGATGAAAAGTGATGACAGATTTGTCATGTCTGTCAGCACTCATAGAAAGCCATCTTTGTTAGCGACAGCTTCATATCGTGATAAATGACATGAGTGTATCCAGTCATGAATGTGGCCACTGATAGATTACAGTTAGATCATAAAGGACCAGAAACATCTGTTCATGAAGTTCCTTGGACACTGTAGGTCTGTGTGTGTTTAAGTGTAATTATGTGTTGTATGTGCGTACAAGAGAAGGCAAGAGCCATGCTGGTAATGAAAGACCTTGCAGAGGTAAGTCATGATCATTTCCATCAGCAGTTATAGACAAGGAGGAAAGAATCCACATCTAATTAGACGAGCATACTGACCTTTACATGTTAAATACAGTTAGTACTTAACAAATAGCAAATCCTCCATGAGTTTGAAGGAGTTTATTTTGTAACTGTTGTGAAAAAAAATTAAGGTTAAGGCAAAAGTTGTAGTATTTTGAGGCATTTAACCAATGACGTCACACTAGGAAGTGAATTTGCACATTTACTTCCAGTAATCCAAATGTATCAGCTACCATTTACAGATTCCAGGTTTAAAAACTGCAATGGTTCTTTTCTAAGACAGGCTTTATTCTAACCAAATATCAGTGTCTTCCTCAAGGTTTTTCTATAGAGGATATGCATTGACATCAGTAGCACAGTCTGTCTGCTTTGTCTGTAACTGGCATAGGTGGCAGGTTCTAGCTCAGCTACAGCTGTCACATGGTAATGTGTACTTGGGCAAGACACTTTCCCCAAAAGAGCTCTCGCTGATGTGTCAGTGGTGTGTAAATGGCAGGGGTGCAACAATACACTTATCTGTATTGAACCGTTTGATACACCCTATGAACCGAACAATACGCAATTTTTGTATTTATTTATTTGATCAACTTCTGACGAGGTGCTTTGGGCTGAGAGTTTAGTGAATCTGCGTTTGACTACTCCGGGCTGCATTGTCGAGCACAGATCCGCTGAGCTGCGCGCAGCACCTCCCCTTTCATTTGGCCAAGCTGCAGAGACAGAAGAAGCTACATACACTAGGGTGCTGTAACATGGCAAGTTCTTTACCTTCAGCTGAAATTGAAGACCCATTAAGATCTGGCATTTGGGACTACTTTGGCTTCCATGTTAAGTATGACCCTGATGGTAAGCGTGTCGTAGACTAAAATACAACAGTATGTTGGAGGTGCAACATGATGCTAGATTATGTCGGGGGAAACAACAAACGCAGACATCATCCCGGTGTTAAAACAAGTGGAAGCAGACAGAAACAACAAGCAGCACACATGCTACAGACTTTACCTGGGTCATTTAGACAGCCATTAGCACATGATTCAAAGAGGGCAAAGGAAATCGACTGGGCGATAGCTACTTTTCCTGTAGTCGACATAAGACCCTTTTCTGTTGTGGATAACGCAGGGTTTCAGGACATGGTACGGACACTTGATACACTTAACGCTAGTTCTTTGTAATATTTACTCTGCTGCTAAGAACGCACCACATGAGATGGGTGAGTTCTCTATTAGATGCATTTATTTTTTTACTTATTCATATTTTAACATGGTGATGTTTTTATGATTCTATGTTATTTTAAAAAACCAAAAGTAAAAAAGGCATTGAAATTTCTTAAATTTTGTATCGAAAAAGTATTGAACCGTGACAGAAACGTATCGAACCGAACCAAACCGTGAATTATGTGTATCGTTTCACCCCTAGTAAATGGGTATGAAAAGGCATAAATGTGTTAGCTGATACTGATGGTTTGAATACATGGATACTTTAACCATCAGTGAGTGAATGTAAAGCTAATACGCCATTTGCACGACAACATTGTCACCAGAAACAGAAAATCTTTCATTGCATTTTCAAAAGCAACCCACATTCATACAGAGATGATACAGAATGAAAACGATGCACATACACTCCAATCTGCAAGAAGGACTAAAAATGCTGTGGCGTGCATGACAGGCCAGTAATCAAGGTTTGTAGTGACACAGCAGTGTTACAACATGCTGACATTGGCTCAGAGGTGGGGTACACCCTGAACTGGTCACCAAGCAGCCAATCACAGAGCAACATAGCAAGACAACCATTCACGCTTACACTCATTCATTAGGTCATTTTGGAGTCACCTATTAACCTAATGATCACATTTTTGGTCTGTTGGAGGAAAAGAGAACCCACGCCAGCAAACTTCTTGATGAGAGACACATGTGCTACCACCATGTTACCCCAAATGGAAATATAATATCAATTTAATTATTTCATGAATTTGTGCTAAATGTGAGGATTTAACTTTTTAAACACTGTTTATTGCCAAGCCAGCCACTCCTCTTGGTTTAATATTAGCTACAACAGGGGTGAAAAACTTTTCTCATATGAAACAATTTAAGACTGACGGGACAGCTTTGTTATACCTACTATTGGTGCATAATAGTTGCTTAAATTGATCCAGTGTTGGTTAAGATATTCTCGATAATTAAAAATGATCAAAGAAAAGCAGCCTACATCGCAGCCGATGGCTCAGCAAGACTTACAGTCACTTATAAAAGTTGTCTGGTTGCCCTTGGTCAGCCCAGGCTTCCACTGGATGGGCCCAGTTTAATATGAAAATGACACATTGAGCAGTAGAGAACATTTGCTGATGGCTTACCTATACTTTCCAAACAAAGTTGACAAAATTTATAGCTCAATAGGTGCTTGGAAAAGACAAGAATAACATTCTCCGTAAATTAAACCGTGAAAGGTAGAAGACAGGCAAGCAAACAAGAGCAGTTCCTAAATACTGTTATCAGTCAGTCTTTATTCATTTGTCAAATTTGCAATTATTTTCTGGAACTTGCAGATGGTCAAGTAAAACGTACCATGGTTTGGACACCCCTGTTCTTCAAGAAAGAAAACATGACCTGTTGTCTTCAGTGCCACATCATCTAACATATTGCTTGGTTTCGCAAAAAAACAAACAAAAAAAAACACTATAAACTGTAGGACATGGAGAGAAGTGTGATTTGGTTCAAGTTGGAGTTGAATATGTTATAAACCTGACAGTCTTGCGCCAAATGTTTCATAACATCAGCTGAGGACCTGCATTACCTGTGGTGATAAAGCATTATTAATCGGACTGTGAGGAGTTTCTAAGTAATTACAAAAAAGTCTCACTTTTAGATATATGCCTGATCGACATACACACTTTAAGATGAGTTTTATAGTATCAAAATAGGTTATCTATAAATGCTATTCCTTAGCCTCGCGGTCAGGTCGGACAGGGCTGGACTGGACTACTCAACTTCGGAAACAAGACAATTAAAACTAAAGCAAATTTATATTATTCGGACATGTCTTAGAGCACCGGGCTGTAAGTTGCGATATATAGCCAGCTACAAAACTACGTTACTAAGTTTTAAAAAAATTGCTTGTTGTAACACATCAAAAACTACCGCTACGTAACTAGAAAGAGATACATTACCTCGTCGCTTTGCATCCTGTAAGTTGTTGAAAAAAGACGTTGTAAAGCAATGCAGAGTTCTGAGGAAGGTCTGAGCTGCATTTTTATTAGCATCACAACAGACACATGCTTTGGCGCTTTGTGCTAACAACAGCTAACAATAGCCTGGTAGATCGGCATGTTTTTTTCCAACTTCAACAGGAATGCTGATAAGTCGGAGATGATGTCACTTCCAGTTCCGAGGTTACTGGAACGCAGCATTACGACAGTCGCCGTGCGTGCTCATGGGTAGTAGAGTCTTAATGTCGCCGGTAATAGATTCTCCTCATAGCACCTTTAAGTACTCACTTTAAGCTTTTCAATTGAAACTCTGTGACTCTCTATTATAAACCCTGTCCTTTTACTGTTATTTTTATGTTATTTCATTTTATTCCATCATCATGTTCTTGTAACCTTGAGTCAAGATCCGGGTAAATTGCACCAGAAAGTTTGCATTTACTCTACTTGTCTGACAACCTACAGGCTCAATAGGTCACTTTTGTTCATCAGCAGGACACAGAGGGCTCTGTGGATGAGCAGAGAGGACAAAAACTGGACAGGGATCAAATTGGTCACTGTTTTTCTTTGGGTAAGTGTCTCAGCCTAAAGAGGTATCTTGGATCTATCTCTGGGCCAGATTATAAGGCATATCAGTGTTTATTATGTCATCCAGTTTCCATTGAGGTTTCTGCCATTTAGCTTTCAAACCTGCTAAGTCACCATCAGCAGAAGTTTTTGCTGTGTGTTCTCCTTCCATTCTACGTGATTGGGTAGTGGTTGTAACCATTTAGACTATAGACAATAGAAAATATTGAGAACAAAACTTTGCTCTCTCACTACGGAACAATAACAATGACAGTGTAACTTTGTGGCTAGGCCCATAAAACTGTCATTTGTGGTAAGGTTCTGTCAACCCATCGACATATTTACAACTATAAAAATCTATTTTTGTTCACAATTAAAGGCAAACATGGGCTTTTATTTTTCTCTTAGGGACAATGTCTACGTCCCAAGGCTAAACACATCTTCAGTTACTGTTAAAAGTGGTGAAGGTATATCTTGCTCTTGAGATATCCACATTTAACTCTGCAAGTGAATCTATTACATTTAATTTGATCTGCCTCCACTGTTTTGATTCTGCATGGGTTGTTTGACACCTCCCTGCCAAAATAAACACTTCAGTCAGTACGTGGTCATAGACAAATATACTCAGTTGCATAACTTTTTTTTATTAAATGCAAAGTACTTAAAATATGCAAAGTATTTTTAAATATGAGACTAATTACAATAATAAACATTTGTTCATAACACCGCATCATTTATACCCTTCATTAAAACAGAAGCAACAGAAGGCCAGAATGGAAATGTGTGTTTTAATAACTACTGATCTGGGCAGAATACACCCAGGTGTGTTAACAGTATGTTGTTTCAATAACCTGGTGGAAGATTCAACAGGTGGGCTCAGCAACTCATGACCCACTGCAGGAAATAAAAAGGTGATAACAGATGAACAGAAACTGGGTCAACGAGTAATATTAGCACATCCATGCAGGCTGAGCAAATAATGTGGGTTATGGGATTGTTCAAGGAAAATTAATAAAATGTGCTGGCCTTCAGTCTTCCAGCAATAATTACTACAAGCATTTGACAGGGTATGAACCCGAAGGAGTCGCTGAATAACAGCTACTCTTGGATTTGATTTCTGTGACTGATTTCCTGTGGCCAACAAAATTCACTTTTAGAAGTGCAAATGGTCATTTTTATCCCTCTGACCATTTTAAACTCAACTATTTGAATCATTGTCTTATTCTCAAAAACACGTCATTTGACTTAAAGGTGCAGTGTGTAGAATTTGGCAGCATTTCGCCAAACATAAACGGTGAACATAGGATATGATGTTTCTATTTGTATGTAAAGTCCGTCAAAATAGGGGTACAATCATCCCCATTAAACATTTCTTTTATTTTATTTAGTTAGATAAAGCTTTAAAAAATCACATTACCACGGGCCGTGTTAATGTAGGCCGACATAACGATCCGCCATGTTGTCTTTGGGTGGATTTTAAGGACAAAAAGAACAAAATGAGAATCAATCTGCCGGTTCTGAAATCTACCTGGAATGCAGGCGAAGAAGAGGAGAGAGGGCGGCGGTGGATGTATAGACAGTTGTTACTCTGCACTAGGGATTTAAATTGTGTGTATTTTACAGTTAGAGCTTTGGAAATGGAAGACCACATTTATTCAAAATCACTTGAGAGCCAAGAGTCCGATCAAAAAAAGAAGGCACGACGAAATGAAGCGGAATCGTGACAGAAAACATCAGAAAACAAGGATAAACATTGGGGTTGCTTCTACAAGGTGGAGAGCCTTGTTTACAAAGCTATGTGTGAAGACTGACGCCGAAGTTGCTTGTTTTCTGCTGGACAGGTAAGGGTGCAATATGCAGTTTTATTACGTTTTGTAACAGTGTTTATTATGTTTAAATTGCATTGTTTATTGGAAAGAAACCCAATTTCAGCAACAGTGGCGGCTGCTAACAAAGTAAACGGCTTTAAACATTTTTATGTTTGTAAATAACACGCACAAGCATTGGAAAATAAATACTCCATTAATCATATAACAAAAATTCACATTTGTCCAGCCCAGCTTTCCGCCACATTGTATTCTCTCTCTCTGTTCTTCACCTTATTTCACCAAATCCACATCAGGCTTGATCTGATTAGCATTAATGGGCTAATGTTTGTTTGTGTTACTACAAGTTTACAAAACCTACAATCGGCAGCTAACAACTGGCCTATAATCTATAAAAACAATGGTTACAAACCTTGACACTTTAGTAAATGATGCCGTGTTCAGGATCCTTTTTGGTCCTCACAGGATTCTGCTGCTCAGCGACGTGACGTCTTGGTACGGTTATGCTGCGTTCCATTAAAGGAACACTACACCCAAACAACGATTTGGCCTCATTTTCTACTCACCCTCATGCTGAACAACACTGTGGAGTAGTTTTGGAACATCTAGGATGCAGACGGAGATCTGGGGGAATCCTCACTGTCCACTGACATTGATATCATGACTTCAGTACGAGCCCGAACAAACAGCGTCCTTAAAAGTCCACAAAAAATTGGCAATATTCCTCCATACTGCTCGTGCGCTGTAATCCAAGTGTCCTGAGCGGGTAACGTCCACCATTTACTCGAAACGACATCATTTAGCACATCTTTATAGCCTAAACAGTACTACTTCACATTTCTATGTTACACTTACGGGTGCCTACGGGAGCCGCGGATGACCAAACAAAGGAATGCGCACTCTGCAATAACTGGGAGCGTAGAACAAGAAAAAAGAACCCAAGAAATCCAGAACGAACCATACACGGATTCACATTCTGCTGACCCCTCTTATGTCTGTCCACGGCTCCGTTGCTCACAGCAGAATGTGAGATTTCTTGTTCTACGCCCTAGTTATTGCAGAGTGCACATTCCTTTGTTCATCCGCTCCTCGTAAGAGTATCATAGAAATGCAGTAGTACTGTTTAGGCTATAAAACATGTGCTAAATGATGTCGCTTCAAATAAATGGTGGACGCTAATTCGCTCAGGACACTTGGATTACAGCGAGCAGTATGGAGGAATATTTATTTTTGTGGACTTTTGTGGACTTATGACACTGTTTGTTCGGGCTCTGACCGAAGTCATGATATCAATATCAGTGGACAGCGAGTATACCCCCAGATCTCCGGCTGCATCCTAGATGTTCCAAAACTACTCCACAGTGTTGTTCAGCATGAGGGTGAGTAGAAAATGAGTCCAAATCATTGTTTGGGTATAGTGTTCCTTTAACCTCGGAACTGGGAACTGGGAACTGTGAGTGACATCATCTCCGACTTATCTGCATTCCAGTTGAAGTCGGAAAAAAAACGTGCCAATCGACCGGGCTATTGTTAGCCGTTGTTAGCACGCCCTGCGTTGTTGTTCACAAATATCACATGAAGAATGTGGATATCACTATGGCAGCATTTTTGTAAATATAAGTCTAACACTACTACGCATACAGCTGATCTAGAGCGACACACACCAGTCAGGAGTGCAAATAAATTGATTATTACAGGAGCTAAATAACTGTTTACACTGGGGGCATCCATCTTTGATTGTCAACTCGGAGAGGGCGAGGTTTCACCGAGTTCCTAGTAGGAAATTCTGACTTCGGGGGGCGTTCCAGATAAAATTTCCTACTCGGAACTGGGAAATTCCGACTTCCAACTAAAACTGGAACGCACCATTTGGTTCATTCTAGAATTTGAACGCTAGATGTCGCTAAAATGCCAAATTCTACACACTGCACCTTTAAGGCATCCTTTGCTTTATTGCCTACAAAAGTTCTTGTCTTTTGACTATATTAATCCACGATCAGAGTCTGTTCATATCACTTCATCAAGCATCTCCAACTAGATAACTTCTGATTCTTAGTAAACATTAGTCCCCTTTCCATCAATTTATTTCCTCAATGATAAAATAATGGCGTCTTTTCACAAAGCTCATTTTATCTTAAGCTGATTACTTGAACGTGACAATGAGTTCACTGTACCCCAGTGGTCTCCATGGTCACTAGATCTCAATCCACTGAGGCATCTTTAGCATCATGGTCAAGCAGCTGACAAAGCTGCAGAAACTTAGTAATACTATCATGTCATTTTTGACCAAAATCTCTGAGGAACATTTCCAACACCTAGATGACTTTATGCAACAAAACCTTAAGGCAGTAATAAAAGCAAGATCCAACTTGATACTGTCCTCCTAACAAAGTGACTGTGAAGAATGTCTTTCTGTTTCCAGTGTAGCAGTTCTACATTTAACAGTTCTGACAGCAAGGTAACTAATTTTATCCTTCATGGAGGGAAAGAATTGGATTTTTATGTCTTTAACCACACTGTTGAGCATTGGGCCAACAGAAGATTGGGTTCACCTCCAACTCCCTCCCCTGAATTCCCTACTCTTTCTATCGCTCTCCTAAGTTATCACATAAAAGAAATCACATGAAAAGATAAATAATGTCTATGAAGTAGGTCAATGACTATCTCCAACATATGGAAACATACGCTGATGTAAAACGAGCACGGCAACAGCAACCAAAACCTGAAACAGTCCTCCACTGTCTGTGTGTATAAGAGCTCATGGCAGTTTAATCTTAGTTGCACTTCCTTTCATTGGAATACACAGAGAATGGTATATTGTGTGGTTATACACACATGATTGCTGCTGAATGAGTATCCTGTATGTATGAACTCATTTCACACAGCGGTGTTTGCCTCAGGCTGAGGTTACAGGAAGTCAGTGACCTGCTGACTTAACAGGCCCCTTTGTTTATTCCTTGGTGTTAAAGTTGCTTGACAAACTTTTCTTTCAGTAAGTAATGTCTGGATCCTCAGATGATCTTTTAAATTTTATGAACTTTAACTGGAATAGTGCTGTCAATGTGGCTCTGAAGCTCATCAGCAAAAAGAGAAAACAGTTATCTCAGATGCATTTGGACAATGCTGTAGGTTATCCACCTTTGTTTTGAAAAGCAATCCTTACAGATTTTAAAGGTACAAACATTTAAATGTTTGTAAATATGTTTGTAACATTGAAAAATTGTCAGAATTTCTGTGTAAAGAGTCTTTAGTTTCAATCTTATTACGTCAGCAAGAGGTCTGATGGCTGTTGCAAAAAAGAAAAGGGAAATTTTGGATGTTGGCAAAATTTCAGCAAGGGAACTCAATTAAACTCTGGATGGAGTCCAATCCCCTAAAAATGTTTTCTCAGTCAAAAGAGTTGGTGTTAAAAAATGATGTTTCTATAAAACAAATCCTGCCCATCCCCAATTGGAGGACAAATACCCATGGAAGCCACAAACTCATGAAAACTGCAGTGCATTTTTCATCTTTATTTCATGTAACTTTCTTCATGAATATACAGCAATTAAATACAGAAATACTTGTACACTGTACAGTATTAATATGGAGTTTAACTTGTGAAAAAATGATAGAGGGCGTTCCGAATACTACATGGAATATTTATTTGAAGGTCACACTGTTAAGTGATACAAAGTTTTAAATTCTTACTTCAAAAACAGTCATTAAATACATTTGATGAAAGTTTAACTATATACTCTGCAAAAAGAGTGAGAACACAACTTTGGTGTGGGCCCATATAGACACTTTAGAAGTGTTTATATTAACTCTGACGGGGTTCATTTGTGTTTGCAGATTTTACTGTGTATGGGTTGATTTGGGTCCATGTTAAATAGTATTAGAAGGGGTTGTTATTGAATGCTGCTTCGTTTAGGTTTAAGTTGAGGACATTACTGATGGTTAGATCACACACTATTAAGAAAGGAAACTCATAAGCACTCTTTTCAGTTTTTGCATCTGTTGTTAAACAACACAGGCAGTTACGGGTTGTCAATTCACACAGTCACCTTTAAAAGAGCTCTGACACTTTTTTTAAGTTTAGGATACCCAGAAATGTGTTTAACGTGTCTCTTCCTCCATGTCTTCTTTGCACAGGACAAAGCAATCGCGGCACCAGGACTTCTTCCTCTCCCTGTCTACGGTGCCAGTAGCTGCTTAAAATGGCTCATTCCCCAGGCCTCCTTAGTGCAATGTCGTACCATTGCTCCATCGCCCATGTAAGCAAGTGTGGAGCAGAGACTGTAGATGAATGCAAAGTCATTGACAACACGGTTAAGCAGCATTAAACTGAACAATCACCCCAGTAAAGATAGGCTAACCATCAGAGCGGACTGGGCCAACATGTGGAGAGTGTATGTTTACAATCAATTGCGTCAAAAAAAACCCTGAGTACCCTCAAACCTGATGTATTCTCTCTCTCAATGCTCAGCTCAGTGCAGCTCAGAGCTATATTGTCGTTTGGCACAAGGATTTCCACCATGAGCAAGTTGGTTTAAACTGCAGACGAAACAATGGTATTGGGGCGGGGGAAGATTAGCTGTTTCAAGGAGCTACTTAGTATGCAATAGATATGGGGACAAGAAGACATGAGAAAGCGTAATGTGGACCCTTTAAGAGCTACAAGAAATGTGTCAGATATCTACCAGCAGATCAGGGGCTTCAAGCTGGTGACCCCTGCTTTAAACAGTCCTTCAGTTACACACTTCAAAGCAAGTCTACGATAGGCCATTGTCCCTCCTCTTGCTCTGTAACTCTGTCTTTATCCCCAGGTCAACTCCTCCTCCAACAACTCCTTTGAATCACTTTCCTACTGCCGTGATGGCCATATGGGGAATGCTCCGCTAGCATCAGACATAGAAGGTGGTTGCCTTTAGGGCTACTTGCAGAAGACAGTATCCTTGCTGAAATGATACAAAAACAGGCGGTGAGGGTCTTCTGTAAAGAATAAAGGTTCACCTCTCATTTCCTAGTTGTATGTTTTTCAAATAAGTTCAGATCCGTTCATGTGAGGCTGTTGGGTTGATTTTTTTGTTTACTGTTACGCAATTTTGTGTAAAGCAGACATTTTCTTTGACTTATTTAACATCAGGTAGTAATCGTTTGTCTGTCTTTTAATCTCTGTTGGGGTCTCTCTTGACAGACATGCAAGGCAGCCCCCCTTAACTCCCCCATACACACTCACACAAGCCCCAGACCCAGCCCCAGCGGGACCCTCGGGTGATCTGCAGACATTGTAATGGCCATTGAGAAGGCGGGCTTTTTGCACACACCCGTGGGTTCAGCGAGTGCATTAGAAGGAGGGGCATGGGGGGGCTTGATGTGAGCATTTTAGGGGCCATGTGGGAGGAGTGTGGGGGATTGTCTCCTCTGGAATACATCAGGTGGTGTATTCCTCGAGTGCAGGCCATGTGGAGTGCATGTGTGTGGTCAGCAGCAAGAGCTGAGAAGACTTACCGCCGCAGGGCGAACACAGAAGACAACCATCAACTGTAACCTGCAGGCAGAAAGGGGAGGGGCAGAGGTGCAAAAGAGCGCGCTTTTGTGTGTGGGTTCATGTGTCGGTCCTTTTGTTGCTGTGTTGGCAGCTCACGTGCAATTTGTGCTGCATGAAACATCTCACACTAAATCAGTGCTGCGTAAATGGAATACACAAGCTAGTACACTGGCTTTACTATAATAGATTAACTGAATCTTACCCCCCCCAAAATAAGATCTGTTATTTGTAGATTCAAATGTATAAGACTGATTGTAATTAAGTAAAAATATTATGTAAACACATGAACTTCTGTTTCTTTAAAGCATGTATATCAAAATTTTGAACTGATCTTTTGGGTAAAATAGCACTATGTTTGTCAGAGAGTCTCTTTTTAAAGAACATGCTCTTTCACTGTTTTTTTCACAATCCTGAAAAAAATCCCACATTATTTCCATAATTAATCTATAATCGTAGCCAAATCTACATTCAGTCACTATTTTTCTTACCTTCTCATAGACCCCCCCAAATTATCCTAACTTATGTTGATTCATTCAGTCCCATATCCCCATTACTCGATGCGGCCTGTATTGTGTGAACTAACATTGCTTTTCTGTGTTACTGAGCATATGGTGATATATCCACCACAGAATAATGCCTGGATGTCACGCATTGTCACCTAGGGGTCAAGGTCAAAGGCATTCAGTGATGATTTTTAGTCTTACCCCTTGTTTTGCAGAGAATTTCACCAATTGGCTAAATCTTTTCATGAATTTTTGGATTAAAGATGCAAAAATTTCAAAACTCCTTGTACTGTTGCTCTCAAAATCTTAGGTTATTTACTTTTATTCACCATAGCACCTTTTTACAAGATGGAGAAACAGTGCCAGCTCAGTTTTAGAGATTTTGGTTGTTGCAAGGAAGGAAGAAGTGATTAGATGTTGGTGGTGATCCAAATCTACATCCAGGGATTTTTATCACTGTGAGATAGGGCAGTTTTACCACATTGCTTGTGACTCAATAAGTGCTCAACTGATTTTGATCACATTTTTATAAAATGTTGGTCACGGCACAAATCAGAAGTGATCTGATTTTGGTGATGATCCGAATAGAAATCTTTGAATTTTGAAATTGTATGCAAAAGACAAACATCGGTAGCATAAGTGCCTCTCCTCTTCCTGATATGGCATCGGTAGCTGTCTCTAATGGCTTGCTTGCTTGGCTACCACAAAAAGATCAACCACATCAAATTTTTGACAGTAACTTGCCTGACTCTAAATGCGTTTCCATTACCCTTGGATATGCGCAAAATGTAAATAGTGCAATAAAAAACTGGTGATGGAAACACCTGAATTTCGAAAAAGCACTTAAATATCGCTAAAAAGTTTTTACGCTTTCATGAGGTGGTTTTTCGGATGTTTTGATATTCAAATATATCACAAAAGTGCAACAGAAACAGTTTTTCCACACCATACGTCACAGGACGTGTCGTAGCTGGTCACATGATCCCTTCTCTCAGAGTAAACATGGCGCGGTTCGTTTGGACAGGGGACGAGACGGAGACTTTTCTTGCCATCATTCTCGAGAAAAACACAACTGCAATACTAGACAGCAAACAACAGGAATGCAGAGCGTTATAAAGAGATAGAAATGGAAACGAGGGAGAAAGTGTTCACCAAGCCTTGGAATATTCTCCGCAGCAAATGGAAAACTCTGAAGCAATGCTACCTAGCAGAACAACACCTACATGCAGCAGTTTTTGAGCATCCATCTTCCTGCAGTGAAACATCGCGGGATATTTCACGAGAGTTAGGACGCGCCTAACTAGAACAACCTTCAATGGAAACACATTCAAAGTGCAAATATACTTTGTTGAAATTTTAGGAATATTGCTTTTATTTTGCGAAAAACTGTGATGGAAACCCAGCTAATGTTGGTAATACCTTGGCAGAGGTTTGTACTCTGAGAGCAGTTTTAGTTTGGTATGAAACTGGAGCACAGTGGTTTTACTTAGCTGTTAAAAAATGGGTGAAGTGACGTGAATCAAAAGGATCAAGTGTCAGATAGGGTGGCATGCTGGCACAGTAGGGAAAATGCCTCATAGTTAAAAGGTTGCTGGTTTGAGTCGGTCAGGGCCTTTCTTTGTGGAGTTTGCATGTTTTCCTTGTGCATGCATTGCTTCTCTCCCACATACCAAGAACACACTTATTAGGTTGATTGGTGACAAAAATCGCCCTTAGATGTGACTGGCAATCCATGATTTTCTGTTTCTCTACGTGGCCCCGTGATTGGCTAGTGACTGGTTCGGGGTATACCTCACCTCTTGCCCAAGTGTCACCTGGGATAAGCTCCAGCCCCCCGAACGAGATAAGTAGAATTGATAATGGATGGAAGTTTCAAATGTTTTAAACTAAATGTGTCTATATGTTCCGTATTGTCATTTTCATTTACAGATGAGCAGCCCTGTATAAAAGCCCAGTAAACAGCTTCTGACACAAGCCACGATTCTTCCTCTTCATCACTCCCCAACCACACCCATGCACACACACCTCCTCTTCCTCCCCTTCCCCCGCCCCGCTAATTTCCCATCTTCCCCCTTACCGCTTGAGTGTACACACACATACACAAACACTCACACAAGGACACCCCCACCCCACCCCATCATGAACATATAAAACACACACAGCGCTCTGGTTTCATCACTCAATCCCTCAGCTCATTACCACATGGGGATTAACTATCAGAAGACTACATGATGGAGAGCAGGTCCAGGATGGGCAGCAGCAGCGTGAAAAAACCATCAGCAGCTCCACTGTCATCATCATTAACATGCTGCTCAGGCAGGAGAAAACACAGCACGTATGTTTGCTCCTATAGATTTCCATGTTACATTTGCACACATTAATACTTGGCGGTGCTAATTCTAACCCAATTACGGCGTCATATGTTCATGAAATAAATGCGTGAAAAAATCAATTGGGCGGGCAACAAGAAATTAATCTTTAGCTGAATTTAAAACATGTTATCTCTGATCAGCTCAGATAGCGTAATTGGATTTATTGTGCATGTGGGATTGCTTTCTGGTTGGGCTGTTTGTGAGAAATCTATCATTTTGAATATGAATATGTGAATAATTACAAATGGTGAGAATAATGAAAATAAATAATGCATAAATCATTGCATGGATGAGGAGGTAAAGAAAAGCCTTTGAACCCTTGAGGAGGCAGTTTGAGGTGTTTCATGTTTTTTTGGATGAATAAGCCCTGCAGAGATTAGATTAGAAAAAAATTATTACTGTTTGTCATAATTGATAAATGTTAAATTAAGTGAAATTCAGTGAGCACTGAAAAAAAAGACAGGGTAACCAGTTGATTAAACAAATGACAATGAAAAAAGTACAATAAAATACCTCATAATGGATGAAGGGATGATGTTTTTTTGAGGCTAACGTCAAAGTTAGCATTGCGCTGTTTACCTTGCCTGCCAGCCCTTGAAAGGTCTAAGATTTTTCTCTGTTTCCAAACATTGTTAATAGTGAGGTCTGCGGCAAACAAAAAAAAAAAGAAATTTACTTGTTCTGCTCTTTGTGATAATCTTGACTAACCCACTTTTCATGATTTTTAAGCTTAAAAGTAATTGGCAAGTAATAAGCTATTAGTCAGCTACAATGGAACTACAACATGGTGGCTCAACTTAGAAGCATTTATAATATTTTGGATAAATAACTTCACACTTCATCCTCTTGTTTGACACTTTCGTGATTGTCCTCATGGCTGTGGCAGTATTGTATGACTTATTGATTATAAAAAAAAATCAGAAATGCCTGTGGTTGAGTCTTCGGCCATTTTTGTACTTTTGTATTTGTCGTACCTAGCTTACATATCGAGATGCATGTCGTATCGTCCTGGGGATGGAGATTTCCATCCCTAGTACCAGCATGGTGTACCTAATATAGTGGCCATAAAGGGTATTAGGGATATTTTCGAAGGCCAGTTTAACACAACGTTTCTTTGCTTTAAACACACTTTACACAGAACAGCATTGATCCAATGTCAAGTTCAGCCTAATCCACTCCAAAAGGCCTTTGAGTCGCTCCTTTTAGGCTGGCATGCAGGAGAAAGTACGTCAGTTTACAGCACCCACATGAAAGGAGAATCCTAAAAAGTCCATAAAAAGCTAAATGAAGACGAGAGGACCACAGCTTTCCCTTCCATTCCTCTCCACCTTCAGTTGTACCAGCCTGCAATGAAGATTTATTGCTAATTTGACTGAAAACACATTTACTACCTATTCTCTTCCCCTGAACATGAGGAGTTTTCTTGTGTTAACTACCCAATAAAAAGAGGTCACATTAAGGGTCACTGCCCCCGTTGCCCTCCATGCTGTGCCTCCAGTGTCTGCTCTATCCCGCCCCCTTTAACACAGGGCATGGCCGGGTTAAACTCCACCTTCTCTTTTCCCGCCTTTTCCTCAGCCCAGCTCCCCCCTCCCCAGGACCTCCAAGCTAACCCAGCTTTCTCCCCTCTGTCGTTTCCTCTCTATCCCCCTTCACATGTCTTTTGGGGTCAGTCCATGACCTTGTCCCCTTCAAACCCCTCCCACATTGAGGCCTGAAGTGATTGTTAAGCGCCCGGTCCTTCTGTCAGTGTGCTCCTCTCAAGGTTTGATTTATTTCACTAACTAACTGGCTCCAAACAAACAGGCCTCCGTCTGGGTGAAGCACCTCACTCACACATTGTTGCGGTCAGTTGAGTGATCTGTGACCCCGACTGCAAGAACCCGTTCACCTCCTCAGGCCTACTGCTGCTGACCATGGGTGGCAGCTGCACCGAGCACACGCTCACAACTGGATACCCCATTAACTTCCATTTAGATATGGTGAATATCATTAAGTGCTTTTGCAGCTGTTGGCTAGCAGGGATATGTATTTTATATACGTCACTTTAGACAAATAATACAAAAGCAATTTGTGTAGCCTATTCTGAATTTGTTTCAGACTTTCTATACTCACATTTACAAGAAAGGCTAAAATATGCTTCTGTTTTAATATATTGCAGAGAATTTCCACCTACATTTTTAGTTATCATTTTCTGGCAGTGAGTCATCAATCATGAGGTCAGAGGTCCCCAACAAGGCCATGGACAGGTAGGGGAGAGTGGGGTAAGATGAGCCATTTTTTACTTTTGTTGCCACTGAGGCAAGGAAAAATGCAACAGAGATAAAATGAAAACATAAATTCTTATTTAAGTATGTTTGCTATCAACTGAGATTGTAAGAACGTATCAGTGACAAAGAGGCTGGAAACTGTGGCTCAACTTGCCCCAGGTCAGGAGGAAGTTAAGCCAAGCCTGTGGGTAACTTGACCATGTGACTTAATAACTTTAAATTTGAGAATTATTATAAGATAATATATTGTTGTCAAAAGAGTCATTTCACAAGAGATTGTTCACAAATAGTCACATTTATTTTCTTAACCCTAACTTAAACTTAGAAAAAAAAATCAGTAATTTAAAATTTTAATGTCATAAATGGACACATTTTGCAACTTTTGGGGAAAATTAGATTCTCATGGGAAGTAAATTGAGAGCCAGTAAAGCTTTGAACAAGAAACAGAAACAAAATCAGTACTTGGCAAAAAGAAAACTATTATTCCTTGAAGAAAAGTTACATTTACTTGTATACTTTAAAGTTTTACAAGTTCATACTTGCTAAAGCAAGCAAATTTAAACATCCCTCTTCCTCATATATCTCTGGAGGGTTGACCTGTCAGTATTTCACTTCGTTGCAATGGATCTGATCGACTTTTCACCCATGACTTCCTTCACTGCTTTCTCCATCCCAGCACGGGTGTTGAGCACCAGTTGGTTTTCCTCTTGTTCACTCTTAGCATGATTTCTTCTGTTTAACATTTTATCAGACAGGTTAGTTGGTTAATATAACATGAAATAGTATTTTATAATTCAGCACATTAATATAACTTTTCAAACTTGTGGTGGTATAAAAAGAACCAATGGCTTAATTAACCCCACATCATGTGGCTCACTTTGCCCCATAGCCAACATTTTGGGAAAAATGTTGCTAGCTTTGCTCTTCAGGCTTATCTGTAGTCAAATGAGTCACATAGTTTTATACATTGGTAAATTACAAATATGTATAATACACCATTTTAGACCTGGATAAATTGGATTTGATTCAAAGCTCAATATACATGATATGCTGAAAATTTACTTTGACACACGAAAAAGAGTTTTTTGTGCTAAAATGTACCAACTGTTTATGTCGGGTGCTCCACTTCAACAGAGTCAGGGAGAAATAATTGAAGCTTTCTGAATTTAGGGCCACATTACAAGAGTTGCTTACTGTTTCCCAGAAATGGGGGGTGGGTCAACTTACCCACTGGCTCAGTTTACCCCACTCTCCCCTACTGGGTCACAGAACATTTGGTACCAGGATTTAAAACATCCTTGATAATGCCTGTGAATATGGTGATCCAACCCCTTTCCTGTGCTGCTGTACAATAAAATTGAACCTGGCTGATCATTTAAGCTAAAAATAAGAAAACTGGAAACAGGTCAGTAATTTGAGTTTTACTTCCTCTTAAACCACAAATTAAGTTTTCCGCAGTATACATGGAAAATCACAGATAAAGATAAGGCTGTGGGCTTCCCCCTGAAAATGCAATATCCTTTCAGTAATAATAGCTCTTCAGTCAAGTGCTAACTTTAGCATCCTGACCATGAAAAAGTCCCTCTTAACGCCTTGAAAAAACACAACCTTAACTTTTACTCCTCTGCTTCAATATACAAAGCCCTCCTTGCTTTAGATAGGTATCATCATTAGATAGCTATCATCCACGCGCGGCGACTGTCGTAAAGACGTGACCCAAGCCAAAGCGTGCGTTTGTTGTGATGCTAATAAATGCAGCTCGGACTCTCCTCAGAACTCTGCATTGCTTTACAGCTTCTTTTTTCAACAACTTACAGGATGCAAAGCGACGAGGTAATGTATCTCTCACAAAGCAGTAGTTTTTGATGTGTGACAACAAGCAATTTTTGGAAAACTTAGTATTGTAGTTTTGTAGCCGGCTAAATATTGCTACTTACAGCCCGGTGCTCTAAGACGTGTCTGAATAATATTAATTTGCTCTAGTTTTAATTGTCTTGTTCCTGAAGTTGAGTATCCAGGCCAGTCCAGCCCTGTCCGACCCGACCATGAAGCTAAGGAATAGCATTTATAGATAACTTTTTTGATGCTATAAAGCTCATCTTAAAGTGTGTATTTCGATCAGGCATATATCTAAAAGTGAGACTTTTTTGTAATTACTTAGAAACTCCTTATAGCATCTTTAAGCTCCAAAGAGGTTCTGTTCATGAACTTGTGTGTGACTACCCAACACACTCACACAGCCAATGCACAAGTACAAGACCCTTTATTATCTACATCTTTGGCACTCTGACAAAAATGTATATGCTGTACAGGGGACCGGATAGAGGAGAAACAAAAAACAAAAACAGAAGCCTTTAGATGGAAAACACAGCAAAACATATACATGAACACACATACACAAACATGCCTTTAACTCACTCCCACATAAACTCTCTGGGTGGCAGACTGAGGGTTCATAAAGGGCAGAGCTCTATAAGGTTAAATGCACGCCAGAGGATTTTCAGATCTTATCCTTATTTATGGAAATGGGAGTGGACAGACATAACAAATTCACCATTTTATATTTTAATCATGAGATGAGGCACAGAGGAGGACACAGACAGGACATGGGACCACACATTTATCATGTGAACATGTGTCTAAGAAGAACCTCACAGGGGTAAGGTTAAGGACTCCATATTTTATATGATCTTTCATGTTCATGTAAGATCATTTAAAATATGATCTCACATGAAAAATGAGTTTGACAGTCTTGTAGCTGAGTGGTCAGAACAAGATCCAGACTATAAACATTCATCGTCATCATACACCCAGCTGTGATAATAATCTAACCACAGATATCAAAACAAGGAAACTTCTCTCATCATGATCAAAAGGTTACGCCCAAAGCCAAATGTGTTGAGGCTGTACACTAAGCACAGAGATGTGTTTGGAGGATCATTGAGCGTCATAGCCACTATCAAGAACGAAAAAGCTAATGCTTCGGCCTCACTGGACGCGAATTGACATATTTAAACGCGCTTAGTGCCTGTGACGCGCTCCACGTAACGCTGGACGCTGGACCATTTTGACAAGCTGAGAGGCGACGCTCGTCACTGCGCAGGCGGAGTAGAGAGCCGCAGCCAGTCGGACTCAGTGATGACCCTTGTAGGCAAATCCAGTTGGAAACGAATATTTACAGAACTTACCTTCAAAACCGGTCTCCTGATTGGCTGCCGCAGCACAGCGTCACACGAATTTGTGTCGAAAGTTCAATATTTTCAATTCAAGCGTAGAGGCAATTGACACCCTAAACGTGCCGGAACCTCCATATGCACCACGCCAAACGCGTCCAACGCGCCGCCCGGGGCAAACCTGCGTCCAAACATGTCTTTGCATTGACTTTGTATGTAAACTCAACGCGCCTCTTTGCAAATTTGCGTCCGGTGTGGCCGTAGCATAAGATCCATGAATACATCAAAAAAGATGCACTGACTCAGTAAGGAGAGGGAAGAGCAGGAGTAGACATCATAGAGGGACAAATACCTACAGGCATGAACCACCAACAGATTGCAGAAGTGGCTGGTATCTGGAAATCCTGCCAATGGCTTGAAAAAGCTGAATTGAAAGACAGCACAGAGGCACAGGAACAGACCCTTAGCACAAGAGCGAATGAGACCAAGGTCTATCATGGATTGTTTCTGAGGCCTTTTTGTACAGCCTTAACAGCAGGTTGTAAGAGCCATGCAGGGGAAAAAGTGGCTGGCGTAGTGTACGAAAACATCTGTGCTGAGTATGGACTGGGAGTCCCTAGGTTGACAGGGGCGACACCTCCCAAGAAGGGGATGAATGAGATCCTGAGGGATGGTAATGTCACACAGCAGAGACACCAGTACACAGTTTGATGTAATTGGCCTCCATTTGGAGGGCCAACAAAGAAAAAAAAACACTAACTTGGAGGCAAAGAATCCACATGTAAGAGGTTTCGTCGGGGCCAATAGTCCAACAGCGATTTCTAGCAGGTGGCAAATTGACCCAAAAATCCACTGAACTGTTCTGTGTGACGAGGACAATAAAAAATGTGGTCCTTCGCTCTTGAGGGTCCCTGGTTGCAGCGGGTTGGCCAGCACTAACACACAGCCCGAGACTTATAAAACAGCAGCACAGAGGAGCAATAAAAGGCCCATTTAGCTGTCAAATAATCACTGCTTTATAGAGTGTACTGTGATGTGTTTCATTGGCTTTTTAAATGATCATTGTTCATTGTCCAGTAAATAATCAATTACTATATAGAGCAATCATTGAAAAATCCATACGGCACAAATTACTTTTATTAATCTTGTGTGCTTGTGTTGGCTTAAATAAGACTGAAAATAAGATGTCAGAGGTTTCACTGAGAGCAAACAAGCATTAAAAAATCCTGTAAGAGTATTTCTTTTCAACTAAACTTCATATTTTATACATTATGTATGGGCAAATAAAACAAACGTTGCTGTCGACCCTGCATGGTATGTTGCACTGACTTAAACGTTTGCCTTTGCTCATAAATCACACATTCCTGGAAATTTCTCACAGGTTTACTTCCTCTCACTCAAAGGTACAACCAATTGGATCTGACTGACAGCTTAACCCATCCATCCCAGTGGTCACACACCGCAACACGTGTTCCTGTTCTTACGGAGCAGTTCCTCCTCTCAACCCCGACCACGACCCTTTCCAGTCCCCTCCTCCTCTCCACACACAACCACCCTCAGAGCCCCTCATTGAGAGCCAGTGGCTGTGAAAAAAAGACTGGAGACTGACTTGGCGGGAAAACCTTGATGGAGAAGAGGGAGGGTGGGCCGGGGCTGGGTCTGGGGTCGGAGGGTTGACGGGGAGTGACTCTGACAGATGGAGAGAGGCCCGGTGACAGAGACATTGAGATTGAAAGAGATGAAAGAGAGAGAGGCGAAGAAGAAGAGAGTCACGAAAGGGCAGAAGACAGAGAGACAAAAAAGAAAAGATGGATGTCGAGGCAGAAAAAGATTGAAGGGAGGTTTCCCTCCCTGCAGTGGTTCAGGGAGGGAGGGCAACAGGTGGACTTTTAACAAGCCAAAAGCCATGTGGTTGATATAATGGAGTTAGGTGGGTGTAAATAAACCCATGTTACCCCATCCAGAGTACTAAAGAGTGGTGTATTTCTTTTCTACTGAATAAGTCTTGCATATTGAGAGACACTTTCTTTAAAACTGATTCAAATTTAATCACATGTAAGTAGAAGGCTGCCATTTTACTTCAGGCTCTTGGGAATAAAATGGCAGCCTTTGCTGTTGTTGATGCAGATGTGGGATGTTTTTTAATGTTTATATAACAGCCTTGACAATGTCCTCAAAGTGAAGAACAAGGCCCCTGGGAGTTTGGTCACTAGAGGACTCTAAAGTAGCTTTCACACAGCAGATTTGTTTTAGTTTGGGGATGAATTTTCAACATTGTTTCACTTTTCATTTGGTTTGGTTTTCTTTCACTTTTCCAGCAAATCAAAGCTTGTCAAATGATACTAGCTGCCACTAGTTGGGGCTGTGGCTGCAGTCTTTTCTGCTCCCATCTGGTCTACTTATGCACTTCAACTCAGAAATACACAACCAGTTCTGAGTAATAATGTCATCCAGCTCAAAGCAACCATGGCTCAAGAGGTAAGCAGCACTTTCTGACAGCTTTTCTCCTTCATTTTGTCACAAAACACACTGCAAGATACAACTGTGACAAACTGAACAAGTTAGTGTGTTAAATGTTGTGAGCAGTGAGTCCCTTTTAATCAATCAATCAATCAATCAACCTTTATTTGTATAGCACTTTTCATACAGGACTTTGCAATACAAAGTGCTTTACATGGGAAAATGATAGAATGAAATAACAATAAGTGACATAAAAAGCAGATAATTGCATAATTGCATAAAATGAAAACATAAGACCCCTGCAACCCCCCCCCCCCCAACCACATTCAGTGTACACACTCACTTACTCAAGCACAAAGACACTAAAAGGAAATTCTGACAGAAAACAAAATTAGAGGACTGGAGAAACAATATCTTGAATTAAAAATGAGGAAACACAGGGGCGAAAAATAAAATAGTTAAAAATACTCGTAAAATACTAGAGGGTAGGAAAAGTAAATATGCAAATAAAAATATAACACTATCAAATTAATATTAGATAAATAATGTGGTAAAATGAGAAAGTGTAACATCAGGTGCATTCTAAAATAAGCTAAAATAGGATAATAAAAGGAACAGACTTTAACAAAGAATAAAATTCCAAATAAAAAATCTGAACTGAAATGTAGAAATAAAACAGAATAAAAGGGTTAAAATGTAGCGTTAAATTATAATAAATACAATCAGCTAAAGCCAAATTAAAAAGGTAGATCTTGAGTTTTCTTTTCAAAATTTAAGAGCCAACTCTGAAACTGTTGACAAGAGATGGCTTCAGTTCTTTTCTTACTTTTTGGTGTTGACCTAAAAACACTCAAAAATAACCAAATCCATATGAAGAGCTGATTAAAATCTGAAAGAATGGTGCCTATGTTTGAAGGTATCCATATGACCCAATAGCTAAAATTAGCTGGAATTTCCATTAAAGTAAAAGCAGTCGAACATAAAAACTGTCTTAATACTCACTTTTCGCTTCATAGTGGACTAGCACAGTATAACAGTGCATGTGCTTTCGTGCTGACACTAGTGATGACAATTCATGTTTGCCACAGCCATGTTTTTCCTCTTGATAAACCTTTGTGTTGTTTTTTTAATGCCACGCAGTTGAAAAAAATCCACATCGCTCAGGCAAAACCAAGCTACAGCTGAGTGACATGCATGTCAGAAAGCGTATAGCCAACGTATACTGAAGGACATTGACTACTAATTGAAAATAATCTAAATTTCAATAAAAGACAGCTCCAGTAATCTACTTTGGTGTGTTCATTGCAGATCACCATATCAGTAACATTGAGAAGCAGTGTGCTGGTGGAGTGTGACTTTCACTGATGGTCCCATAACTAATTGTTGACAGATTCAGACCAATGCAGCATGGGTAAACCACTAAACTTAGTGAAACTTTGGCTTAACATAGCTTAGCGCTGCTGAATGGCAGGAGGCCAGTCCTGAGGAGGAGGCATCTGGACACAACAGAGTTTATTTAAGTTGAACTTTAGAAGAGAAGGTCCCAACTTTTAACTACAGAAATGGAGCGTGCAGTTAAGGGAAGTGGAAGTAAGTGGAAGTTGTCTCTTGTTGGAGATAAAATGCATGTAGGATGAAGTTTTCAAGATTTCCTAAGATTGTACTTGGCAAACAGTGTTGCCCACCTGATGTTACTTAGTTCTGGATAGCGGCTTGATGTTTCTCTCTATACTCTCTAGTACTGTAAAGTTGGCCGAAACATCAATGTGTGAGCGCGGCTCCTCCTTAAATTTAATATTACAAATCAGAAAATTTAGACAAATTGTGAACTATTTGCAAAAGGATATACAGACTCAATAACATTAATAATACTCAAATAATATGTATTAAATGACTGTAAAAATCAAAATGAAAAAAAAAAGAAAATAGCAGATATTTATGTTGAGAAAAAATGATCAGGCAATGAACAACCCAAATTTAACCCATTAATATACAGTACATAAATGGACACAATATGGGATCTTAAGCCTTTAGCACATCCATCAAGGAGTTGTGAACAAAATGGGCCCTTAATCCCAACATCTCCAGGAAGAGAGGTGCTTTAGATCCAAAGCCAGCTATGAGCCACAGGAGAGGGTCTGCCTGTGATCCAATGATTGATGAAGGCCCTAATGGGGCTCTGTGGAAACCAAAAGCCAGGGAGGAAATGCCTCCCATCTCACAACCACTCATTAGCAACAAGTGGACAAAATGGTCGTTAAACACCACAGAGGCCATATCCTAGTGTGTGGCTGTGTGTAGGCACTTGGAGACATGAAACCATCTATGGAGGTGCCTGTGTTTGCATTTATGCATGCAAGTGTGCGTGCATGTCCGATGTTTGTCGCAGAAGCGTGCACATGCCATATGAGAGTGTGTGTTCGCCCGAGGATATGAAACTGGCTCACACTAACCTGCTAATGGGAGTGCATTCGATAAGAGACACTTACACCACTCAGCCAGACCATAATGCAAACACAGATCCATCCTCTTGGTGTTTCTATTCCAAGATGGCCTGCCTTCTTGGAAAGCTAAATGGAGCATTAGCAGATGGTCTGTGTATTTTAGTAGAGTTAGAGGGAAGACATTATTTATTTTCTATGTAACTGGAGAGCAGAGAGGGGGAGGAGAGGAGCTGATTGGATGATTTTAATGTATAAATGAGCCTGCTCCTCTTTCGCCTCGAATGAACTGCTGCTACAGACATTTCAGCCTGGTGCTCTGTTAAAATAATTATACTTTCAGTCTCAAAAGTGGACACATCAGAAAAGTGCCGTATAATTTTCATTGCATCAGATATTTCACCGCCCTAAGTCATGTTCGGTAAAGAAAAAGAAGATTGTAGTTTCAGAACATTAACTCTTAAAATGCAAGTTTTTGTACAGTACGCCACATAAATTTAACTATATACAAAACACACACTGTAAAAAGAATACCTTGCATACAAAAGAGAAATTCTCACTTGTCAGTGAGCCAATGATTATCATCAAAAAGATTTTATACTTTAACAAATGCGCTGTGTCTATCAACAGAACACAATGACCGATATAGTGTTCATAGAGGGAACTATGTACCCTGGCTTTGTAGAACAAAAATCGCAAAATGGCACCATCTGCTCAAAAAATATAATAAAATATACACATTTGAAGGCTGGAGTGCAAAATGAAGAGCATTTTTTTTTTTTTTAGAAAAGAGGTTTTATGATCAGAAACTTAAAAAAATGCGATTAAAGCTCTTTGCACCTGATGTTAAACCTCACCAATCTTCCAACTTTGATTTGCCTGTCTTTGTAAGACTCTATTTCTTATTTTATCCCGATTGAGTTTGTTCTCATGTGTCCTGATCAGGTTAATTCTCATGGCTGTAATGATTGGCTGGATAACACCCTTTTCAAACAACATTTAAATGATGACCTTCAATGTCCCAGACAAGTGGGAGAATCCCAGGGATATTAAATTGTGTTCATCTCAGACCTCACTTAAGGTGTGTATCTAAAAAGTCATTGAAAATCTTGTAGATTTTGAGATGAGAGAGCCAAACCACAGTTTTATGATGGCAAGAAGTTATGTTACAGTTTAGATAGAGAGTTTGGAGAGATTACAGGCCTGGATTAAAAAATTATATATTTAAAATGACTTGTTATGTGGTGCTAGATACTTATTTTCAAAATCCAACTATTAAGCTGATAACCGCAATCCCCAATTAGGTCAATCACACAGAGTATTGAAGTAAATTCTAACTGTAGGAGACCTGAATTTTCCTTAAAAAATGCTGATTTCTGCCACATTACATTCCATAAGAACTACTGATGGAGAAATGACCCAAACACAAACCCTGCACATCGCCTAAGATGACAGACAGAGCAAAGGGTTAAATACAGTGTGGCTCCAATGATGAACTTGCATTAGTGCAGTTCTGTCGTACCCCGATTTCTATCTTCTTTTTTACCTCCTCATTACAAAATACAAAGAACTGAGTGCAGAAAAAACTGAAGAAAAGGAGCAGGGTCTTCTAAGAAATTGCTAGAACGTGAATCATGATGGGCTTTAAAGTAATGGATAGTTTCCTTTGAAGTCAGGAGAGAAAGACGTGTTTGGTAAGAAAAAAAAAACGAGTTGAGGGAGGGACTGTGCGCACTCACTTTCCCTCCTTTTTCCAGTCTCTTTGTGTCTCTGTGAACTTGCTCTCCTTGGATGAGACACAAAGGCTCCTGAGGAGAAAGGCCCCGAATCGCCGCGACCGCCACACACAGATCTTTTCACTGGAGCCGGCCGTTGGAGCCACAGATCCGCTGCCCACTCTCCCCCCCAATAATGTGTGTGTGTGAGTGAGTTTGGACACCCTGACCTCATGTAATCAATGGCTTCTATTCTCACATTAAACCAAAAGGAATGTGACCACCAAACGAAGCTGCATCCCATTGATCTGCACGACAGCCGCTGTTTCTAGGAAATGGACACCACCCTCTAAAAAAAGATGCCGTCACATTCAGATGAACTCAAAGACCCATCATGATTAATTAGCTTCAGACTGGTGATAATCTAACAACCCTAACAGATTCTGCTTTTGACAGATGCTTATTTTTAAATTAGATTCAAGTATGCAGGCAGGATAAATACAGTTAGCAAACACGGCCACAAGCTGCTGCTAAGAATAGACATCTTATTTATATCTTCAGTAATTAATCTTATATAGTTCTTTGGTGAAGACACATAACTTTAACAAGCTAAAATACCAAATGCTAAAGCTAGCATGTCGGCAAATGCACCAACTGATCAAATTATCAAACTGGAATAATTTTATCTTTCCTTTATTAGTGGTATAGCTGACACAAAGCAGCAGATATGCTTTTTTATAATAAAGAACAAAAAAGAACCCTGATTTAATATGTCCCATTAAAATAATAGATATCCATTGCCTCATCACAGTCGGGCACAAGCCTCCAATCTTGATTTTTCTTTCTCCATACAGTGAGATCTGTCGCTTTCCCTGTTGTTAGGTGCAAATAATTAATTTGTAATAGGGATAACACAATATAAACTCATTCAGTAGTTAAGTGTTTAACTTCCTGAAAATCCGCATTTTTGGAAATGGTCAGTTTATGGCTGATGGTGAAAATATGTGAATGTTCTAGCATTCATTCGGCTGCATTTTGACCTGATAAAACACTCTGCAAAGCCGTAGGCCTAACTATAGCTAAAGGATGTTAGCAAGTTAATTGTAGTTCAGAGCTGTTAACAAGTTGTTTACTGTAAAAAATACATCCTCTATCCTTAGACCATCTTAAATTAACAGAGGTCTCGCTTAATTTATTATCTAGAGCAGCTGCGATGGGAAACTTAAAACCCTGTGTGTTATCCCAAATGTTATTGAAAAGCTAATGTTAGCATGCAAAGATAGTAGCTCAGCGCCTCCTGCTGCAGGAAGTATTTCTGTCAGGTGAACTTAAAAAACTAATTGAGACCAAAAGCTTAAGTGGATGGGCTTTGACAAATCCATGCTAGCTGGCTAACTTTAACTTTTAACACTTCTTCGTGGGTGTTTGACAAGAAAACAGAAGATGTCTTTGTTTCGAGATCCATCTTTAACATGTTCTGCAAAGAATACAGAACAGCAACTTAAAATGTTGCAGCTATTAACGGTGAAAGTTGCTGCAACATTGATCTCCCAAGAGGATAAGATGAACATCAGTAACTTTGGCTGCTTTACAAATGGTTCCTTAAATGTTCTTGCTTTTTTGGCTTGCCTTTGTTTTTTTCTTGTGATATTGTGATCCTATATCAAACTTTTCCTCTATACATTTTTTTTATTTAATACCTGCAGGGGGTGAGAACACGTACCATCTGTTGGAGTAAAGTTCCAACATAGGTAAGTGGATCATGTGGAAGTTTTGGATATGTCAAGATGGATCCTTCCATACTCCAAATAGGCTACCTTAGTTTGTAAATCTATTTTTCTTTTTTGTCAAAGTGTAGCTTACACTTTAACCAAAGTTCAACATAGTATGGCAGGTTGCAATATCCTCTACTTAGATTAAGTGATCAAAAGAGCACCATTACATGTCCCTTAATTGGGACCTTAAAGGACCATTGTATCAGTTATTTGCTGAAATTAACCATCTAAGGGCCTGGTGAAAAAGCAGACTTCAATGAATACTGTTCTACAGAGTTTTGGTTGCACATTGAAGAAGCTGAACTCTTGTGAAAACTTCCTAGTTCACTTCCTTGGCTGTGACCCCAGCCTGTTCAATCCCATCCACAATGACCCAGCATGGGAATGTCGGAGGAGGAGGTGGACCGAGGCTGCCAGCAGCATTCCACGCCTCGGACTCTGGCCGATCCGAGAAACAAAAGCATCTCAAAGACAAGGGGAGGTGACGGCAGAGAACGAGAGGGACAAGGGGACATTATGCCACAGAGTGAGAAACGAAAGATTTGGAGAAGCTGGGAGGAAAAAAAAGTCTACAAAAAGTTGAGGTATGAGATCAGAGGTATGTTTGTGTATGTTAGAGACAGTGAGAGTGGAGGGAGGGATGTAAACTGGACCCCACTCCTCTTCCCATGGTCTCTACAGACATAGATCCACAGCAGCTCCCGTTCTCCCACAGTCCTGCCCTCAAACATCCGTCACATCCCATTACTGCTGACGCAGGGCTCCCAAAGAGAACTGGAAGGGCATGATGAAATTGGGGTCAAAGTGAATTTGGAGGCACGTGATGAGGGCCATTAGGTTATGGGGTTTCTTGTAGAGCATGGACCTTTGTCTCTCCATTGGAGTGGCATCTCTAATTTACAGCCATAAAGAGGAGAAGCCATCAAATGGCCTTTTCAATGTTTCCAGATTGAAGCATTAATCTCCTCAGAGGAAGATCTGAAGATGCCTAAATTTGGACATAATGCATGAAGAAACGCTAAATTGTAATGTAATGCTTGTAATAATCTTGGGAAATTTTGTTCTAGGGGCGTGGAGACCAACATTCACAGTGCAACAACTGCAGCTTAATCCTCCTCAAGCTTTGTCTGGACTTATGCACACTCTTAAAGTACTTTTATCAGGACAGAGGTCTTTGTGGACATTAGCACGATTGTGCTCCTTTTTTTCTTTGGTTAGTTGTTGAGTTCTGTCTGAGGTTTTCATTGGTATAAGCTTATGTTTACATGAAGAATCAGTCTGCTTCTATTGCTGTCATTTATCCTCTCTATTGTTTGGGCAGCTAAGTGTGCAGCATTAAGTCCAAGACAAGTTTGAAAGGCACGTTTGTGACTTGGTGCAGTATGAAAGAAAACAATCACAAGTAAAATATGAAACAATTTATGCAGTATCACCTCCAGTCTTCAGAATTTTAGGTGTGTAAGTGACTTTAAACATTCACAGATTTGCATTTCAAATACTGTTTGTACCTTCTGATGCTCAAATGGGACCAAGACCAGTGTTGGAACTTCGGCCCTCATTGTACCATGTGACAGTCTTTATCTTACACTCTCTGCCTCCATCTCTCTTCTCCATCTCATTTTTAAAGACCACTCCCCTCTTTTTCTCCCTGCTCCACACAGAGGAACACCACGGGAGGTGGATTTAAAGAAGCTCAAAAAGACAAAGCACTTCCCTGAAAAGATGGATTTTCCCAAAAGCCACCAAAACGCCATGGCATTTGTTTTCACACAGAGAACCAAATCATTAGCAGAGACATGTCAGACACTTTTCTTAGGGTTTTTTCAGTTCCTATGGAGTGGGACATTCACTTAAAAGAGGGGGATTCACATGCTGCTATTGCCTGATGAATGGTCTATGTCTGACCAGTTAACATCATGGTGGAGGGGAATGCAGGACTTGTGATGTGTTGCAATTTTAAGGTCCTTAAAGATGTTTCACCTCTTTTTCAAAAGACCTCCTCAGTTCTTAAAGATGGGGTGTACGACAACAAACATTCACGTGTATACTTTAATTTACCATATCGCAGGATGAGAGGGAGCCATCCATGAGGACTAACTGTTTTTTTCAGCTGCTTGACTATGACAACTAGGAGCACAGTCGGCTGAAAGTCACCTGTTGACATGGCAACTAACTGAACTGCTACAACTTCTGAGTGAAGAGGAAAATGCTGATGATGTGCGTATCATCCATTGATCTTCAGTCTGAGCTGTTGATGTTTCTGTGGATTATTGATGGGCGTTTTATCTGTTCTTATCTCTGAGTTGAATCTTTTCACGGTTAAAAGTTGAGCGTGCATGTGCTTCAACTTTTCTTTAGTTGTGCACATCATTCAGAGTCAAACATATTTACAGCTACCATGAGAGCACTAGCAAAGGGTTGCATAAGTGGAAGATCTGACAGTGAAATAGTCTCAAGTAATACATTTTTGCCAATTACATAAGTGGCATAGGCAGAGTTACCTTGCTATGCAGCTGGATCCCCCTCATTTGATATCTGTTCGGCAGATCCATCTTGCAAAGCTCATTTGTTGTTGTATGCTGTTGTTACCCAACACCAAGTTCCTTGCACTGCTACCTGTTTTAAAGGTGTAGTCAGCGATGTGGGAGAAAACAAGTGGAGAGGTTGTTTATAAACAAATTCAGACCCGCCCCCCAAAAGCTGATGGACGTGCATTGTCATGGAAACGGCCGTAGAAACTGCGTAGCTGACCAACGTAGCTAAGGTAACCCTGACTCGTCAGACAACTTGACTGCCATTATTGATAAACATCACAACAACAGTACATTTTGGCAGATTAGACAATAAGATGAATGCCCGACGGCTGTTACTGTTATGTGAAGCACCACAAAGCTAATGTTGCTTACCTATCCAGCAGACAGACAGTGACATCCGTGTCGATTTTCAGGTCTTTCAGTTCTCGGAGTTCCCTCCACCGTCGGAAAGCAACACCAATGCTGACCTGGGTCTTCGCTTTTCATGGTCATAGCCCTTCTTTCTCACTTTCTGCTCCTCTGACCTTTTTCTTTTGGGCTGTTTTTCAGCCATTGCTACTGCACCTATTGTTTCTCTTCCTTAAGCTAATTGCGCACACTACGCATCCTACGACTCCCCCTCCCCTCTCTGTCTGATCTGCGCATGAGTATGATCGCCCCCTGGATGTGGGGGGTGAACTCTGTTTTGGTAACTTGGCCCGAGCCACAGTATTTACCTGCTGAAATTCAGAGCCAAGGCTGTGTGTTAAAACTGGACTTTTTTTCAACATGTTGTTAGTGGGGACATCTTGTGGATGGAGAGGAGAAATACGGAGATTTTGACAAATAGTGCATTAGATTAGAAGATTAGAAGATCGCTGACTACACCTTCAATGGGTATAAAAGGGCGTGATATTGATGGACAGATCAGGTTAGGTTTGGGAGCACATGCCAGGTCATCATTCCTGGACTGCATCACCAGTGACATGAACCATTTCATTCGTAGGTGATGACGTGAAATGAAGTTTAAGGTGCTTGCATTTCCTCAGCTACCCATTCAGGCTTGAGTTGCCAGTTCCATGCTTGGAAGTTGGTTGGAAGACCTGTAGTGTGAAGTTGCCTTGAGAAATCAGAGGCACCAGAAGAGTGCAAAATAAGCTCAACTCCATTTACCATGATAGGGGTTAAATGTGTATAAACATATGCTTTTTATTTAGATATTATGCATTCTTCTGTCATTAGAATAATAATTCAATTTAAAATGGAACCAATCCACGGGAGACCTGACTTTTTTTGTTTGTTTGTTTGTTTCTGGTGATGTTAAGATTGCACATTAAGTAGAAAGAAAGAAAAATATTAAACACTTCAATTTCAAAAAAATTGCTGACCCCTGGACTAAAGATTGGTTTCCAATTTAAACCAAAGTAAGAGTAAAGTTTTTCTAAAGGACACCGGTGATGACACAAATTCCTCTTTATTGAGTTCTTTGTCATGCAGTTCATCCTTGGTTTTACCTCACTGGATTATTTTGTTTGTTTTTTATGAGGTATTTCAGGCATTTTGCTTTCACTTAAAATTCCAAACATTTCTGACAATCACAGAGAATTAAGGCCTTCATCACATATGGGCTGCATATGAGTGTAGGATATGCTATCAATACAGAAAAGCATGCTGTGTGTACTAATTAATAGCAGTTGCTGCAGACTGACAGGTTGTAATTGTTGTGAATGGGGTTGTTTGTAGAGGGAGAGACAGCATCAAACTAAAAACATCACTGAATGACGTCAAACCAGCCTAGTGGCACAATAAACTCTGCTGACATCAGTTCTTCTGTAAACTCAAATGCATGCATATGCAGCTGTACACAAATACATAAAATCAACAGCTAAGCACATGTGTTTTTTCTTATTAGTATTTAAAGTTGTCAGGAGTGACAAAGATGCGCACACACAGACACACCCAGGGATACAGAATCATCAGGATAGAGACTCAAAAACACACATCCACATGCACAGTTTCCCTCAGTGTGAAGCACAAGGTCCTCCAGGATAGGACAAATTAATCTTCCCAACTATAATTCACAACACTCACCTATTTTACTTTTATCTTTGGAAACTTTCAGTGGATCTGAATGAGGAAAACTGTGTCTGGAGGCTCCCTCTTTTGTCAGTCTATGGATGGTTTTCAGTCAAAATTATCAATAACCATAAAATGCAGTGTTTTTTTTTATTATTATACAGAAATGCTGTATCTGCAGATCCATGGTAATAAACTCCTGATTTTTTTCAGCCCATTTTTTCTATAATAACACAACAGTAACTTTTTTTAAGACCTCAGGTTTGACCCCAAAAGAATGAGACAACTTCCAGTCAGTCTACTGACCAATCAGATGCGCCCAGTGTCTTATTTCCATGTTGATAGTGTCCAGTTAGGAGCAGGCAAATAGAAAGAAGAAAAAAAAAAGTTATCTGTCATTTCCCAAAAGAGTCAAAAAGGATGTCTGAGACATCTTCTGTAGCCAGTTCCAAATTTGACAGAAAAAGATGCAGATATTGCTATATAGAGATAAAATATCTTCATGAATAAGTGTAAATATGTTAATAGCTTTTGCTCTGAGATTATTTGTATCCTGAACAGAAGAGTTTTGTTCATAGTTCTTCTGAATGTGACTTGTATGAAGTTCTGTGCCATTTTAATTTCTCTTCTATTATTTTTTTTTTTACTAGTATCACACAGTAATACACCAAGAAATGCTTCAATCTGGAGGAATTAGGGAGTTTGAATGTTTGAATTTCCCTTCAAATATATACATTTTTTTAATGACTTCTAAAAACATTTCTGTTTTTTTGTGCAAGATTGATCTACTAACTACATTTTTGAGGTTGATGAATGTATTATGGGATTTGGATTGTAGACTGCCATTTTTGTTGATGACCACATGATCAGTCCCATGTGATTGTCAACAGCTGAGGACCTCTGATTGGATAGCTGAAGATTGAGGCAGCTTCTGTGCTAGTATATAAAGACACAAGAGGGTTTGGTTGTTGGCGCTTTAGCTGAAGAAGGTCTGTTGGACTGAAATTGTGATGTGATTTTATAATTACCAAGGATGTTGTGTTTTTGCAGACATTTGCTTATTTGTTAGTTTGGGATATACACTCAAGACGGATTCAATTGCTTTGACTGACTGTGGCGTACAAGCAGCAAGTCCTATTTCAGAAACTTAACATAAACCACTGTCCAAACAAATGAAAGCCAGTTTTTGATTGTCAAACATGATGTCAGTGGTGTGTAGGCGTAAACTGACTGTGTAAAGGTGATTAAAAAAAACAATAACAGGGAAATTTGTTGCAAGAACTGGTCGCATTTGGTGTGCATAATCTAACAATATCCAAACCCCAATTCCATTAAGTTGGGACACTGTCCATAAATAAAACAGAATAAAACGATTTGCAAATCTTATTTGATTTACATCCAATTGAGCCCCCTAAAAAGAGAAGATATTCAGTGTTCAAACTGATGCACTCTATTGTTTTAGTTGAAAATATTCACTCAACACGATTTAAAACAGATGGGACTGGGTCATGTTTACATCTGAGTTACATCACCTCTCCTTTCAGCAACACCTAACTATTGTTTGAGAATTGATGACAGTAATTGTTGATGCTTTGTGGGAGGGATTCTTTGCCGTTCTTGCATGATGTGCAACTTCAGTTGCTCAGCAGTCCAAAGTCTCAGTTGTCATGTTTTGATCTTCATGACATGCCACATATTTTCAATTGGTAAAAGGTCTGAACTGTCAGCAGGTCAGACCCAACTTTAATGGAACTGGGGGTTTTAAATGACATTGATAAATTATTGTAATGCCATTTTTCTCCTTAAAATATGGCGCAGGGAGGATATTTTTGTAGGCCAATGCAAATGTTAGCATTGCACTTGTTCCCTCTACTGCAAGCCTACTAAAAGCCTACAAGACTTTTCACTGTGTTTTGGATCATTGATAATAATACATTTTGTTGGGAACAAAAAAAGAACAAAGCTTGCATGTTCTATTCTGTGTGATAATCTTGACCAAAATTGAATGAAATGCTATTAGTGAGCTACGACCGAACTACAACATGGCAGTACGACTTAAGTATCTTCGGTAATTCTATTGTGCCAATGACCTCTTCTATGGAATTTTACTCTTGACCTGATCAAGTCAGTCCTCATAGTTGTGGCAGTTGTGTAAGACTTACTGATGGTTAAAAATTCATAGAAATGCTTGCTTTTGATTTCAGGCTATTTTTGTTAGAAGTTAATTATCAACCATCGCTTTATACACACAATTGTATAACAGACAAAAGTAGGCAACATCAGATGCATTTTATTATTACCCATTCAGTAGTGAAATCTCGTGTGTGTGTGTGTGTGTTTACCATTAACCTTATTTGCGGCATTTACGAAACCAGTGTTCTGAATCCTATTTAGTTTCAAGCTCAAGAAGCAGGAAGTGCTACATGCTAACTCACTTCCTTGTTTTTGGACTCAGTCCTACAGCCTGAAGCTTCATATGGAGTAAATACCACTGATAAAAAGTGTAGGAACATGAACTGATATGTCAGGTCAGGACGGGAACAGTCAAAGTCAGTAGAAGGTTTGTTTTCTGTGTCCCTGCTCTAGCACATACTTCAGCATAACTGTATCTGTTCATGGGCCAGGCTGGGTTGTGTATCTGTGCACACACCATAGTGAGTCTGTCTCTCAGTCTAGCATCCCTGTGTGTATCAGAGGCAGTGAGTGAGAAAAATGGATGTATATTTAGGCTGTTTTTTTTTTTTTTTTTTGATGCGGTGGGACTCCACACTGCAGGCTCTGGCTGCCAGCCAAACTCCTCTGTTACCAAGGAAACATGCTGCAGCCTGGCATCCAAGGGGAGCAACCCAATTTAACTGTTTTTGGCCTTTTTCTGATGCTGGGGCAAGCTCCCTGAGGCCCATGTGACTCAGTTCAAATACTGGACAGCTGGATACATAGGCATTAGGGATTCACACTTAAATGTATATGTACACACACTCCTGTCTGAAAGATGGGCAGTTACTCGCCTTAAGGTGATACACACTGAAGCAGAGGGAAGGTTCATTTAAAGGTGACCTTGTGGGCAGAAGTAGGCGAGCAACCATTACTGCAGCGGCACCTGCAACTGAGCTATTGTCCATCCATTTATGATCCAATTTGCTAATCCTTTTTGGCCATTAGGCTGAGGCCAGATGTGAACACTGGACTAGCCACTAGCCAATCACAACAATGATATGAAGAGACAGACAACCATTCACACACACTAATTTAGAATCAGTAATTAACCTAGCATTGTGTTTGTCCCAAAGGTCTCAGAGAAGCATTACAATTTTCTGTTTTTACAGTTCATAAATATATCTTCTTGTATCCGTAAGTTATCGTTCCTTGAGTCAACTCTTTTTAGTTCCGTTTCAGTGACGTAAGTGTTGTTTATTTTGAATATGACTAGCTGATGAAGGAGGGAGACATAACCCTTACATCCCAACATACTTAAAGTCTAAACACAGGGCTTTTGTCGAGGAAAAGTTGAACACTGCAAAGAATCCTGGTGTCGAGCTAACCCTTGTTTTGAGTAGTTTTAACCTATAGGTGGGTCCCTGCAAGGCTCTCAGTGGCAAAATGCACTACTACGCCCTTTCCTGGATATTTCTCTCTGGAGAAAAAAGCTCACAAGTTTATTGGTAATAATTTTTACTAGTACCATGGGCAACCTCAATTAAACAACTTTCCATTTTCAATTAAAAATACAACAATGGTATGCCATCACCATGACCATTAGCATGTGAGCAATGTTTTTATACACACTAAAGAGCACTTACAAAAACTTAGAAAGGCATGACATGGGCTCTTGAAGTTACATGTGTTTAATTTAACCCCTTAAAGCCTGTTGTATCATATTTGAAACGTGCTTTTATGATACCTGTTTCAAATCAACGTCATTGTCAAATTACTGGAAACATCTAAATACAATCAGATAAATGATAAAAGTGTCCTCAAGTGGATTGTGGTTGCCAAAAACACATAATGTATCAAAAAAGATGCATAACATAAGCTAAATTTTTTATGGAAATTTTGATTGTTTTGAATTTCAGAAGAACGTAAAATCAAAATTTCAGCTCCAAAAATTAGAATTTTCAGGCTGTTTTTGTGTTTTCATGTTTTAAAGGGCTAAGCAACCAGAGTTTCTGTTTTTGTTATACAAGCATCATTAGTACATGTATCTGAAAGACTTGTATGCCTTATGTAAAGCCTGAAAGGAATCTTGTTTGACCATATGTGATGCTGAAGATCACAATGTGATGTATGATGCATTTTGGCTGACCTTATCAGTGTTACGGGAGACAAGCTGCCGTTACACTGTTGTTGTGTAACATAGTTTTGGAAAGGTATCAAGGAGGCAATATAGCACTGGAAATATGTTGTGCTATATAAAAATGATCACCAGTTGCAAAAAATTGAAGAATAGGATCGACAAAGCTCATTTTCAGAGACAGGTACATGTCTTTGCATCTTGTATTGCGCTTATTTAGTATCTTTTTGTAATATTCATATCTATTTTTTTACACCTCTTACCTGGCATTGGTTGTGGACAGCTGAGTAGGAATTTCCCGGTGCAGGGAAACATATTTCTCAATGTGCAAATGACAATAAACGATTTGAATCTTGAATCAGCTCTTCTCACATTTAACCAAGTTCTTGAAACTCTGCTGTTGTTAAACTCCTGTCTCATTTCACAGAGCTGATAGCAAGCCAAAATACAGCTGATTGCCTTTGTTATGTGTTTGGGATTGTTGTAAAAATGGTGGCAAAACATTTGCAAAGTAGCTGCTGGGACAGGTCACATAACACAAGTGAGCTTTTTTGGGGTTCTCCGTTATTTTCAGTGATTTTCTAAATGTTGAATAAGTAAAAAGCAACACAGAATATCTGCAGATTCTTTTGCTTCTGCTCAGCACATCACGCTCTGCCAAACATGGCACAATGACAACCTTCATGTACGGTTCAAAAGCAGCATGAAAACAAGCCAACAAACATACTGTGGAGTGTGAAGGAAGCTGCCGAGCTGTGGTAAAGCAGCTGAGAGCCGATTCTTTGAAACCAGACGGGTTTTGTTTGTAAGGGAGGAACCGCATAACATGACTGAGCCGTGAGACTCAGCAGTGACCACACTGCTCTCTGGATGGAGCAGATAAGACGGTCTGTTTTCTATTCTGCTTTCTATCAGTGCCTTTCACTTGCTCATTTCCATACTAGGAAATTGGATGCCTTTATTGAGTGTATCTGAAATACTTTGAATGCAGTATTGTTCATGGATTCTTTTAGAGGTTCTGAAGATTAAATAACCTCAGGGCAGCCCACTGCTGCGATTTGTCATTTTTCTTTATAAGAAAATTCAAGAGACAAGTTTTGATGATCACTTTAAGAGATGCACACTGCGATTTAGGGTTATTGTGTAGATTATCAATCAAGCAATCTTTATTTATATAGTGCCAAATCATTGCAAATGCTATGTCAATACACTTTCCAAAAGAATAGGTCATTAAAATATCCTCTTTTTTCCGCTTATGTTATGAATGAATTTTCAACCAATTATTATGAAATAATCAAAACCGAAAGGGATGCACCATTAGTGCAAATACTTCAGTACATAAAAAAGGATGATCAGTTCATTTTGTTGAGAAATGTGATTTTTAAGGACTCCCTTATATCCACCCAAGGAGGAGTGTTGCTTTGTTGCTTATGTTAGAGCGCCCTCTGCTGTTTCAACATGCCTGCTAACCACGGCAGTAGATGTGTGCATTTTTCAACTAAATTACAATCAGGACTCTTACTGTATTAATTACAAAATAATAATAAAAATAATAATAATAGTAAGGACAGAAATTATTTATATTAAAGACTAAGGAGTATCTAATGTTGTATGAACAGTGACATAAAGGCAATGACTGAGGGGTCTCTGTATTTTATACAGAGATAGGTAGATATATAGATAGATTTAATTTTGGCTGTAAGTATGAAAACCAATGAAATAAATTCATGATTGTTTTTTCTTACATATGAATGTATGTATCTGAGTATTATTGTTATCTTATCCATCATCTCTTCTGCGTATCCCTTATGGGGTCACATAAGGACTGGAGACTATCCCAGCTGACAACAGGCAAGAGGTGGGGTACATCCTGAACTGGTTGCCAGCCAATCACAGGGCCACATAGACAGACAGACAATCATTCACCCTCACACTCATACCTATAGGCAATTTAGCGTCACCATTCAACCTAACATTTTTGGTCTGTGGGAGAAAGCCAGAGTGCCCGGAGAGAACCATGCATGCACAGGAAGAACATGCAAACTTCACACAGAAAGGCCCAGCCCGGCCTAAGGATCGAACCGCGACCTTCTTGTGCTGAGCATGTGCAGCACCCACTGTGCCGCACTGTCGCCATGCATTAATGGGATTAAATTGGTGTTAAACTCTTGCCCAAGTAAACATTACCATGTGATAGCTGGAGCTGGGCTTGAACTTGCAACCTTCCTTTTACTGACAGAGTGCATGATCAGATTGAGCTACAGACACCCAACACAACAATAAAATGATTTACAATTACGCTAAAGCGACTACATTTCTGCCTTGTCAGGATGCACTTAGGGTTTCCATGATTCTGGGGCTTGCATGTGAGTCAATGGACACAAACTGCTGACTTAACAATGACAGACTGTTGCAGTGACAGGTAAACTCTGAGGGGATCTGTTGTCTTGCACTTAGAAGTTCAATATCATCAGAAGAGACATATTGAACACAACGGGCATTAAAAACTCAAAGAAGCCAAATACAGGCTTTTTAGTACATGTCTGTTTTTAGAAAGCCAGTCCTTGTTGCTCTGATGCAATCATCTGACTTTTCTACCTGCATTAAAATTCACTGATGACCCACATGGTAGAACAAATGAGCACTGAGTTGCTAATGTGTATATTGACACTGTATTTACTTGTTCAAGTATCATCACTGCTTGTGTACATTTTGAGCTTTGCTGTTATTTTCCTCTCAGTCTGTAGAAAAAAATAAAAGGCCTTTACCACAGGTGAGACCTTTTATTCATAGAAATGCTCTTCTGTCATTCTGTGAAAAGTGAACTCCTTTACTGTGAAAAAAAGAATAGAAACAGGAGATGCTACCAACAATTTAGAGCAAAAACGGAAGACCAGTGTGAGAAAGAGGCGAGTCTCTGCTGGTAAGGCCGCACAGTTCCTTTTTCTGTGGAAGTCCAACCCCGTCATATTCCACTTTCATAACAATCCTCTTCCTGTTTTTAAGCCATCAATAGGTCTACATATAAAACATAACAAACACACACAAATGCCCCACCCTTCTCACTGTTACAACACAAAGCTGTGGTTGAGGAGGAGACCTGACAAGTGGTGAAAGTGATGCTGCCTGCTGTGTGTAGGGGGGCCATAAAGGGGAAGTCTCGAAGCTCCCAAGGACCAAATACTAACAGGGGCCCCTTTAAAACATTGCATAATCAGATTTTTTTTTAACAAGCTTTGCATTGACATTTTGCCATAGGGATTTTTTGTCTAAATACACATGAAAACACCAGAATGTTTTTGTATTTATCTGCAAAATGAAAGCAATGCAGATGTCCTTTGTATCACTTAACTCTGATAATATATCATAAGTGTAAAAAAAATGGCCATTTTAAACTTTTATTTTGGAATATTACTTTTGTTCATATTTTTGCTGTAACCAACAGCAAATATTTAGGTCTTTAGAAAAAAAAAGCAAACAAATGTAAATTTGCAGTGCAGCTCGATCTATCTGATTTATGTATATAATCCAAACAGTCCAAAGCAAAGCTTCAATCTACAAAGACTGTGCTTGACCCATACCTGGATCACCCGCCTGCTTTCTTCCACCTCTGCAACATTAACTGTGGTTTTATTACTGCAACTCTCTCCCTTTGGCCTCTCCCAAAAGTCCCTCCATCAACTCCAACTAGTCCACAACTCAGCTGTCTGCATCATCACCAAAACCCACCTGCATACTCCACTTATCAATAACCTGCACATGCACATCCCCAGAGTTGGGGGAAGTTTTTTAAAAAGCAGTGTTTACTTGTTGATCGTTACTTCTTTGAAGGGTAATTTGTTACTTTACTTAGTAACCTTCTATTAAAAGTAAAGTGTTATGTTACTCTTTACTTTTACGTTACTTTTATGTTTGTTTATGTATTATGTTTATGGGCAGAACTCCACATCTGTTCTGAAATATGTAGGCCAAAATGAATTTCCTCTACAGAGGACATAACAGGTATTTCTTTATTTTACAAAATTATGTAACATACTGCACAGAATAAGAACTCCAGTGTAGCCAGATTTTTATTCTGAAATAAGCATCCAGGTCAATAAAAACAAGCTCAATATAAGCAACCCACAGCTATTTCTTTCCCTAATGTGATAAAAAAAATATACTTTGAAAAGTATATATAAATCTACATAAAGCCAGTTTTAATTTTCATACATTTCCTTTTAATATCACCGTGCCAAGAAAAAATAAGCCCAACTTTGCTTATAATAAGTGGACCTGGCAACTATGGCTCTGGCGTATGCGCCATGTGGATGATAATCAGAAAAAGAGGCAGAGACAAACTAACTACCACACTCGTGTTTTGCTTAATTGTACGAAGCTGGGAAATAAAAAGGGGAGATTCACACAAGAAACATGCCCATAACAACCACTCACAAGATTTGCTTTGGACTTTTGAGAAAAACAGGCCCAAAGACACTTGTAATAATCAAACTTGGCAACACTGCTCTTGTTGAATATGAGCAGCTGAGAAGACAGCATCAGTGTCAGATCTGTCTGTGAGAAAAGTGACACTGAAAAAGGAACAATGTGTTATTATAACATTTTCAGGAGTACAGTGTTACACTACTTTTTACCCAAAAGTAGTAACTGTATTACAAACACTGTTCATCCCTACACCTGTCGTTGTCTGTTTTTTTTTGTTCTGTAGTTGATTTTATTGTTGTTGTGATCTTTTAATTTTTACCAGTGAGATAACAGCAGGAAGTGACTGCGCGCAGAGAGATAAGCATAGATGCTAACAGCTTTAGAAGCATTTTCATCAGATCTGGATCTCATTTCTTACATTTAAAAACTAAACAACACAATGAAAGCACTTCTTAATAAAAATGATAACTTAACCTTTTAAGGCCCAAGACCAATTATAGCCAAAAAAAATCTAATTTTTTGGAGCTGAAATGTTTGTTTCACTTTCTGCTAAAATCCATAAAAATCAAAAGGTCCATAAAATTCAACATATAGATTTTTTAAAATTAATTTGCTACATTAGGTGTTTTTGGCAACTGATAATCCATTTGAGGACATTTTTTTATCATTTATCTGATTGTATTCAGATGCTTTTTTTGTAATTTGTTGATCATATTGAGTGGAAAGAGGTATTCTAAAAGTATGTATCAAATATGATACAATTGGCTTTATAGGGTTAACTCCACTGCTGACATACTTTGCTAAGAATTTGTTCTACCAAGTGGGTCATGTTATGATCTTTTCACCAAAACAGCAGCGCCTCCATTACATTATCTGATTGCAATCATCACTCCTGGTCCAACATCTGCACCACCATCAAGGTTAACCCTACTTACTTCATAGAGGTTTACATGTGAAGAAGTTTAAAGGGAAAGGAGCAAACCCTGCACCTTAGGGCTACGGAGGCCAGAGAAACCACCTCCTTTAGGCTGCATCTGCTGTTACCAAGCTAGAGTGGATTCTTAAGGAGAAAATAATGGATAACCTATAAATATAAAGAGCCAGAAACCCCGCTGAGCAGTCAAATGTGTTAGGTGTGTGTGTGAGTGTGTGTGTGCGTGTGTGAGTGTGTTGGCTCTGTATGGGGGCAGGTCAGCAGGTCCTGTCACTTCAATTTCACTGCCTTGCTGGCTATCTCCTCTCGATTGTGAAAGTGAGGGACACCAGCCAAGACAAAATCAAACTCTTGCACAAACAGCTGGGAGGAGATCGGGAGGAAGCTAAATGTTAGCTAGAGTCCCAGATGCAGAAAGGAGAAGTGGAGGTCATGGCGTGGGACCCTGGGACCCCCCTGCCGTCTCTCAGCCAAGCGTGAGTCCTTGCCCCGCAAACAGAGCATCTTTCACGGGTGGCTGCCGGCGGGTGCAGCGTCGTCAGCAGCATGAGTGAGCTGAGGAGCTGACTGCTGAAAACAAAGCAGGACTGATGACTGAGGCTGCAGCCATCCTCTCAAAAAACATGGGGGACATTTTCACACTGAGTGAGCAGCCAGGGCATGGGGGGCTCTGACCATGGCCCCACTTATTATTGGAGATGTTGAAGCTGGAAACTGAAGTACGTTGGAGGCTGTTCTCAAATCTGTTCACACAATACAGTATTATCATAGTCAACTACAGCCCTCACTATAATGACCATTTAATTAAAGAATTTCAAAATATGCACTGTTTGTTTTGTGCTTGCATCACTTGCATTTTCCTGTTGTATAACTGAACAGGAGCTTTTTGTTAAAGTGGATGTGGTGATTGAGTAAATGTGACAACAGTTAATGTTACAAAGAACACATTTTTAAGGCCACCCATAAAAGGTTAAAAAAAGAGTCCATCCTAAGTCCTAGAAGATACAATCACACTCTTCTCTTAAGTCAAAAACTAATATTTCCTACCAATTAAACTAAAATACACATATCTATGGGAATGTCAGTAAAACAGAACTTTTGCTAAAATGTTACTGGCCTGTTTTCTGTGAATTTAGCTACCTGATAGCGGGATCGGGTGTCACCAGCCCTCCTGCATTGCGGTGGCCTTGATCTGGTTGACTGTTTTGCTTTGGGGACGAGCGAGTCATGCCGCTTTGTCGTCAAAGTTTAAAAATTTGAACTACTCAGTTGTCATTGCGTATGGTTGTGTTGCAACAGCCAATCAGCATTTCCGGTCACTCTGTGATCCTGAAGCTTTTTAAATTCTGGATCACAGACTGACAATCCATGTCTGTGTGGGAACATTAGTGAGTACATTAGTTCCACCTTAGTCACATGAGTGGTGGTGGTTCTCTGCAGTCCTGTCCTCCCTCATCTGCCTCAGCTGCAGTGATTTGTGGTTGGTAGATGAGGGAAAAGGATACAGTTGAAATAATGTCAGCTAATACATACAAATATATATGATATGATCTCGGTAAAACTCGTGCAGGTGCTATGTCACTTAGGATGTTGTAACACCAACCACATTTAGAGCGCACCAAAGAAGTTTGGCCCAGGGCTTGGTATGTTAGTATCAATGCGAATGCCTCCATGAAGGGGTGGTCTTGATCCGCTCCATCTCCCTACATTTGGTGCGGTTTCACTGGTGTGAAACAAAGTGGTCTGAACCGATCTACTTTTGATGCATCATGGGTATTGGAAGCACTGAATTATGGGTAAAGTCCTTCATTATTTACTTCCTGTTAATCCCGCGGTTGAATCTTTTGCTTACTCAATTTGTCGATTTGTTTATTCTGGTTGAGGATTACGATGATTTACGAGGATCCAGAAGGTCGCTGATGCCGTCTCAAACACGATAAAAGAAAAAACACATTTGAAGGAAAATGTAGAAGAGAGCAAAACGTAAACATTGGTTGTTTGGTGTAGGAAATGGTTACCATAGCTTCCGTAGCTTCTTCTTCGTTCTCCTCTGTAGCAGGTTTGCCAACCAGCTACGTGCATATCGCCTCCTGCTGTTTCAAACTGAGTAAATACACAAGTGGGCCCAGGCACGATTCAACGTTGCAAGTGTGAATGCAAGACAGCCGGGGAGGGGGTGAACCGCGCTGCAGAACGGTTCAAAACAAGTGGGCCTAATGTGAAAGTGCCCTTAGAAAGGCTACAATGACAAAATGAGCTACTTTATGGACAGGGGACATGACTTGGATGGGCGACATAATCTTGGTTGCCCAAGTTGCACTCAGTGTGAGCGCACCTTCGGACTGTGTTAAATCATTTGAGGAATAGAGCAAATAATTGGGATGGCAGCAAGTAAGACTGTTTAAAATGTGGGAACCAGTTTTAGATAAGGATTCTTGCTGTTTAAAGTCAGGCCAAAGAGGAAACTGTTGGCCAGAGGTAGGAGCTAGTGTTTCTAAAACAGAGCACGGGTTTACATAACTAAAAAGCAAGGTAGCTCACACACTGCTGTTATACTTTCAGCAATAGTTTCATGATAAACAGCTATTGTGCAAAAATGGTCGTCCAATAATCGCAGTTATCTAAATCATCACCAAAATCCACCCAATTGTTTTTGTATAATCTTGCTTGCAAACAAGCAAACATATGCCAGCAAAAAACATAGCCTCCTTGGTCTTTCAGGGGCCAAGCTATTCTTTGTTTGGCATATTTTGCTGTACATGAACATTGTCGCTAATGTTTAAAAAACTTCTATTTTTTACCTACCCAGTGCCCCTAATTCAGTTGTATTCCTAGTCTCTCTGAAACAATTAGTTAGTGCTCCTATATTGGTTATTGGTCAGTTTAGCAATGCTTGACATCATGTTTTCAATAACTCCGCATTCTCTATATATTATATCTGCCCTGTGCATCCAGCCAGTGGTTTTAAACATGTGCGACATTGGGATGTCACAGTGGTATGTCCAGTTGGTTGGAGGATGAGCCATTTCAGGCAGCTACTGGTGCTGTAAAGAGGAGGAGGAGGAGGAGGAGGAGGAGGAGGAGGAGGAGGAGGAGGAGTCCTCATGCTGCTACCCTTTAGGCTTATGCATTGCAGCAGAGGTTCTTAACTAACAGGCTGCAGACTAGTTTTTGACTGGGGATCATTCAGCACCAGGCTGTAAAGGACTATGATCAATTTTGTCATCTTCTGTTGAAAATAAGAGGGTGTTCAATTTTAAAAGAATGACCAGCCCTCACATATCATCCAGTTGTGCCCTGAAATATTTGTAAAGAATGTGTGACATTAGAAGCATCTCAGAGTTCAACTTCCTGACTTACAGGGAGACAATTTGGAGATCAGAGCTAATAAAATGTCAATCTATAATCATTTGAGATATCAAATATGCTCAGGCAGCTTGTAGCTTTTTACAGCTTTTTCCTCCACACTGAGGTGTGGCAGTTTCATTAGTCATCGTGCCAACTGGTGACTTTAAGACTGTGTTCCTAAACGTGTCGATGTCAGCACCAGCTTTTATTACTCAGGATAAGTGTTTCACAAGGAGTGAAGTTAACACGTGTAAAACCTGACTTTGGTGTTGAGTTGGCTTTCAAATAGTCTGTATTTGTTTAGCCTTTCAGACAAATCCAGTGTAACTCTGTGGACAGCTTTACAAGGCATCTATAAAATGTGAGGAGAGCTTTATTTACTGTGCTACCACATGCCTTTCAACAGAGTGCATCCTTTCAACTGGATTTCAAACAAGGACTTGAATGTTGGGGATGTGCATCCCTGTTTCACCACTAGATGGCAGCATTAAACAGATTTCTAGACTCAACAAGAATCAGTCTGGTTTATGTCAATCAATCAATCAAAATTTATTTGTAGAGCACTTTACAACACTCGAGGTGACCAAAGTGCTTTCCAGATAAAAATAAATAAGATAAGAAATAAAAGCAGATTAAAAGAAAGCAACAATGGAACAAGTCAGGAAAATAAAAACAGATAAGAACAGATAAAAACAGATAAAACAAGACAAATAAAATAACAATAATAAAAGCCAGTCTGTAAAAATATGTTTTAAGCTGAGCTTTGAAAAGGTCAAAGTCTGTAATAGTGCATATGTTGGGGCGGAGTTTGTTCCAGAGTCTGGGTCCAACGACTGAAAAAGCCTGATCACCCCAGTGCTTATACCTGCTGCTAGGAACTTCTAAAAGCAGCTGATGAGAAGACCTTAACTCCCTGTTGGGGTTACGAACAGAGAGAAGCTCACTCAAATAAATAGGTGCAAGGCTATTAAGGGCTTAAAAACAAAAAGTAAGATTTTAAAATCTATCCTGCAGAAACTGGAAGCCAGTGGAGGGAAAAGAGGACTGGGGTGATGTGTTGGCGCCTTGGGGTGTTGGTCATGAAACAGGCTGCCACATTTTGCATCAACTGAAGGCAGCTAAGGGCAGACTAGGAAACACCGACATAGAGGGCATTACAATAATCAATACGTGAGCTAATAAAAGCATGAGGTCAGCACGATGTAAAAAAGGCTTCACTTTGGTTAAAAGACGTAGTTGATTAAAAAAAATGTCAACATTTTGTAGTGTTTCTTTTTGGGGAGGGAGAGGGTTCCTTTGAGACGATAAGAAAGTAATGTTTTTTTCTCAAGAAGAAAATTAATGTTGGTAAGCACATAGTAGTGCTGTCTGTGTAAATAAGTGCCGTTGTACAGCCAGAGTATAAAACATCAGTATATAAATATCAGAATATCAATGTGACTGGTCAAGGCCAACTGTTGGACTCAGTATGGGCTCTGTAATCCGCATTCCCTGTTATAAAGTTCAAAGCAATAAAAGATTGATTGTGTTTTATGGATATTATGACCAAGAGAGAACCTCAAAAACACAGCATAATTTTATACCTCACATTTTCAGAATTTAATAATGTTCTGAGGAAATGTTCATGTCATTCAACAGCACAATTTGCGTAAGACAAAATTGGAGACTTGAAATAGTTGTAAACATGTCTAATTTGTCATAAAACTGGAGAAAGACTCATTAAAACATGCAACAATGGAGTCCAAGCCTTCATCACAACTAATGATGGCGACCACAGTGTGCCAAAACCCAGGAAGACTCTGAAGATTTAACTATGACTTAAAAAATATGTGCAACTTTAAAATCACTGGAAAAGTAGTTAAGTGTAAGGCCAGCTTAATTTTGGATCCCTTATGGCAGCCCTATTCAAAAGTAACCCCTGAGTCGACCGAAATCAAGGTGACTGGGACTTAGGTCAGGCAAGAAAAACAAGAAGAACCTTTACGAACACTGTCAAGGTCTTGCAAAAATTCCAATATTATTACAGACACTAAATGCAACACATTCTTATAGGTTGCTGTTAAGTTACTTTTAATGCACTTTCAAATGCGATCAAAAGATGGTGTTTTTAATCTGTACCCTTTTTTATGTTGATACACACCTTAATGCTGTTATTACCTTTCAAAATGTGTTGAAGTTATCCGTTTGAAGTGTTACATTTAAAGAAACAGTGTCTCAGCAGAAGTTTAGTTTAAGTACTGCACTTTATTGAGTTTATGCACTTTTGGATATGGCTATGATTTAAAAAAACATCCAGTGGGTTTGTTATCTATTTGTGTTTGTTTTACGTGGTTAAATTTGCCCCCTGTCTGCCAAAAATGTCTGGCCCAGTTCAGTTTTCAGAGTCTGAAAATCTGGTCCGACTGAATTTGTAATTGAATAGCCCTGTCTTATGGGCCGAGTGTTTTGCTTCTGTTTGTGTTGTTTTTTTCCCCTCCCATCTTCTCTCTCAGAATGTTTGGGGAAGAAGGCGTGGTTGGCTGGTTAGCTCGCATCATTGAGACACACCTACAATCAACCTCCCAGTAATTAACTCCTCCATAAAAGACTCCACCACTCTGTCAGATAATCCTGTCCAGTTGGTAGTGTCCTTCATCTTCAGTCATCCAGTGTTTTTCTTTTTTTAAAAAAAGTGTGTGAGATCTATAGCTTCCATAGCAGCTAATATTTTCTCCTTTTTGAGATTTCTCTCTAGCATGTGAGCACTTATAATTAACGGCATATGTAACTGCAAAATAAAGTTTTTTTTGTGTTGAGTAGCAAATAGCCTAATATACATGAAGAAGGCCAACTTCCACTTAGTACTTCTGGTATGGATTGGACAAAAAGTTGCACCCTTGTCCCTGTAGATGGGTACCCTATCATTTTTGCCTGCCTGTTTTTGATAAAACACCAGAAAACTATCCTTCTGTTTTAATGGTACAGACTTTAATTCTTACCCTTAACAAGATCAACTCCATGCAAACATTTTGCTGCGTTCGCACCGCAAGCGACCCAGCTACCAAAATCGCATCGCCCACTGACGTAACGTCGTGCGTCCAGAAATACCTCATTTTGGTTCACCGCTGCCGTCGGCCGTCGCTCGGTGACGTCACGTCTGCTCCAGTTTCACCCCGATCATATCATATATCATATAATAGGATGTATAAGTGAACATTATTCCAACTGTATCCTTTTCATTCACTTATCAACCACAAAACACTGCAGCTGATGCCCTGCAGCAGCATCATCTGTGAGTTTCCCACGGTCCGGCTAAGTGGAACTAATGTCCTAAATGAGTAATGTTTCCCACACGGACATAAATTGTTCCTCTGTAGTCCGGATGAAAAACTGTCTGTCAAGGGCACTGTTACACACACCACTGATAGGCTGTTGCCGCACAGCCACACACGACAACGTCTGAAAAGATCAACTTTTTTTTACTTTGACATCGCGAGACAAGCAATGTCGCTGTCGCATCGCGGGAGGGTTAGCCCCACCCCATCGTGGCTGTAGATTGACTTTGCATGGAGAGTGATTGCCGAGGTAGTACAAGTAGCGTGTGGTGTGTAAGCACCTTTAGGCCCTCTAGCAAACAGCTGCACCATCCTGGCAAACAGCTGTATCAATCATACTTCCCAATATAGAAATCTTAAAGTCCTCAGATTGAATCATTTTAAATTGTTTTAACATTTCCTCAAATGTCCACTTTGACACATTTTCAAAGTAAATACATGTTGGATGTAAAAGGTCAAGGTCAAATACCACCCCAGCTCCTCTCTTCACCCATGATGGTTTACTCCTTGGGCAGCATTTGTTGAGTACACTTTTGTTTTTCAATGGGACGCTGATTCAGACTCTGAGACCTTTGCTTATATTGCCACCTTCCTCTCACCATCACCACGCTCCTCGCAGCCAACTCGACAGAATGTAAGCAATGTCGCCATCGGGCTATTTTAGGAGATCTACTACTCCAGACGACATACAGCTCTACTATAACAGTGGCTGTTGACAAAACAAAACACACCGTATCCAGCAACTTGGGAGTCCTGTGAGGATTATAGCCGCCGCGCCGTGCCAGGACACATTTTCAGGCCTGTGAAATCTCTGAGGAATTTTGTGCCACCCTATTACCCCGTGATGGGAATAACTGAAAGGGATAGCTGTAGTTCAGGCTCATACCAAACAATTATCTCAATTAACGCGGGACACAGAGTCTGCTGTAGGCCTGAGAGAGGAGCGCTGTGTGTGTGCTGTTTTGGATTTATCAAATGAAAAAGAAGTTAGAGTAAAGGGTGAGAAATAAGGAGAGAGTGAGAGTTCACATTGCACCATGTTTCTGATGTGGCCTCTTCGGTTGCCAGTCTTCATGCCATTTTTTGGACCATGCCTTGGCAGGAACACCAAGGGTCATTAAATAAGCATCCTGAACATAACTCAGGCCTGCAAAGACCTCCCCTTCAAGTCATCGAGTCTGTCTCTGTCCAGGCACCTGCTCTGCCATCACAGCTCAATTTGTCACCTGTCCCATACTGAGTTTGATGAGGTTATACTTCAGAACCACGTTCCACATCCTTTTTTGTACCACAGCGTTGACTTTATGTAAGACAGTTAAGTCGCAGATCAGCCATTTGCTTTTGTGCATGTTAAACACGAGTTATCATAATGCAGGGGCCATCAGACTATATCTCTGAATACTACCAGGAATGACAATAATAATAATAACAATAATAATAATAATAATAATAATAATAATAATAATAATAATAATAATAATATTTGTATGGAACTTTTGTAAGTGGAGCTTAAAGCAAAATTTCAGGAGCGGGACCACACCTCAACGACGCCTCTTCCTGTGTTCCTATCAATTCTAACCGATATTTTCCCCCCTTTGTTTCACTAACTCCTTCCTTCTTTCCTCAGGGCCTTATAAGGGTGATTTGTTGTGCCTGAGAGATACCCTGAATATTTGTTGTGCCTGGGAGATACCCTGAATTCCCCAAAAAGTTTCCCCAAACCGTTATCTGCTTCAATACCTGCTGTTGCTTGTTATCTTCTGTATGTGATAAATAATTGTCAAATTCATCCTGTTGATGGTGTGGTCATTACTAAAAAACAGGTTTATTAAGTGCTTTGACAAACAGACAGGAATGTACAGACAGCAAAGTGCAAGAGCTTTAGCACAAAGGAAGTAAAAAAAGCTCAATGTAACTGAAAGAACCCTTAAAGACAATCACACAAGACATAATAGACACTAGCAAGTGAAATTTACAAAAAGAAGGTAAAACAGGGGGTGAAAGTAAACAGTAGTACATTTTTCACAAATCTCAGCTTCCTGTATTGTATTTCTCACATAAATTGCCATATAATTGTGTCAAATTGTGTTGAGGTTTAGGAAATACATTGAAACATATGTAGACCCCTATAATTAAACTCCAAAAAAGAGCCACAAGAGTCTGGTACATTAATATTTCTAGATATTGTATATTTAAAAGCATTAGAAATACTATTTCAAGTGAAAAATACAATTCCCACCAGTATCCTTTTTTTTTTTTTTTAATTAAGAGAAAAGAAATATAATTTAAGGGGGTTGAGTGTCTTTTAAAAAAGCAATTCTGTGCATCAGTACTTAACATTGTAAGAACAAATGTTAAATATGTGTTTCATTTTGGGAGGAAAATTATGGAATAGACTTGATGATGGGTTGATGTTGTGTACATCTCTGTTGAGTTTGAAAAACAACATTAAAGGTAAAATAATAAGGGATTATAATTTAAATTACTTAAGTGTGTACTCATTGAGATAAATAATTCAGAGAAAAATTTGTTATGTTTTGAATTTTCATGTATGATGGATATTCTAGGTAATTTTATGGATTGAACAGGATAGGCAAAAATAAGCCTCATCCTATTCCTTGTTGCTTACAGAGTTTGTTCATTGTTTGTTTGTTTGTTTGTTTGTTTTTATCATTTAGAAAATGTTCAGCTTTCTTTATGTTTATATGTTGTGAAATAAAATATTCATTCATTCATTCAGATAATGTCGTCATTTTCTTAAACATTTGTAGTTATGAGCTTACTGTACTCCAGTGGTCTCAGCAGTGACCAGCTCTCGGTTCAATGGAGCACATTTGATAATGAGATGCCATCATGTCAATGCAAACCGAATCCTGTAGAAATGTTTCCAGAATCCTAATGAATTGACGGCACAAGACTTGAGGCAGTCCTGAAGGCAAAAAGGTGTCCGACCTATCCACTCAAGAAAGGTTTCTATGAGTGTAAATTAAATAAATCTGCTGTCCCTTAATATTGAGACTTGCGTGGTTTGTTGAAGGGTTTAGACCAAAAATTTTGGAATGCAGATTAATAAAAGTCAACCCAATATGAAGCTTAATCTGTTCCAGAGTGTTGTAATTTGAAAATAAATAAAGATTAAAAAAAACAAAATATGAAACTGATTGCTAATGTTTGTACTCGATTAAAAAAAATATAGAAATTCTGAATTGAATTTTAAAAAAAGGTAAAAGTTTTTAAGTTTAGACATACTATGGATTTAACCCTGTAATTATTTTAATAAAATGTTATTAATCAATTATACTCTGAAATATATGTATTAACATGTGATGTGTCATTTTTCAGTTGTAAGATTAATATTTTGAGATTAAAAACATCTTTTTTTTTGTTTCAGCTTTCTGTCACCTTCAGAACTTTGTCACTTACAGATCTCATTTTTTCAGTTCCAGACTTCTGGTCATGTTCTGACGTGGGTCATGGCATCGACAGAAGAGTGTGGGATTGTGAGTGACAGCATAGCAAAGTCCTCGCCCGGAAGAGGGTGGAGTGCTCTCTCCGGGTTGGGGAAGAGATCCTGCCCCAAGTGGAGGAGTTCAAGTACCTCGGGGTCTTGTTCACGAGCGGAGGAAGGGTGGATCGGGAAACCGATAGGCGGATCGGTGCGGCGTCAGCAGTGATGCGGGCTCTGCACCGGTCTGTCGTGGTAAAAAGGGAACTGAGCCAAAAGGCAAAGCTCTTGATTTACCCGTCGATCTTCACCCCTATCCTCATTTACGGCCACGAGCTGTTGGTCGTGACCGAGAAAACGAGATCTCGAGTACAAGCGGCCGAAATGGGCTTCCTTCGCAGGGTGGCTGGGCTCTCCCTTAGAGATAGGGTGAGAAGTTCGGTCATTCGGAAGGAGCTCGGAGTAGAGTCGCTGCTCCTACACGTTGAGAGGAGCCAGTTGAGGTGGCTCGGGCATCTGGTCCGGATGCCTCCTGGACGCCTCCCTGGTGAGGTGTTCCGGGCACGTCCCACCAGTAGGCGGCCCCGTGGCAGACCCAGGACACGCTGGAGAGACTATGTCTCTCAGCTGGCCTGGGAATGCCTCGGGATCCCCCGGGAAGAGCTGGACAAGGTGGCCGGGGAGAGGGAAGTCTGGGCTTCCCTGCTTAGGCTGCTGCCCCCGCGACCCGACCACGGATAAGCGGGAGAAGACAAGACGAGAGCATAGCAAAGCATCCATAAATGATGTTGCCATTTGGTTTGGATTTAGCTCCATAACCCAACACATTTGATTTAATTAAGTCAGAATCTCCAGTGCACAAACACCCACGTGATATTTTTTTCAGCAAACTTAATACATAATGGGGAAAAGCCTGTTTTAGTGAAACATGAATATTAATGACGATGATGCAGTTATTGGAGTGTCAATAGTGTTTAAGAGTCCACAGACAGAGGCCCAGCAGAGAGGACGTGGAGGCATAGGCTTGAATGCTTTAATTCTACTTACAAACTTGACTTGTGGAAACTTGTAGTCTTTCATCGGACTTATCGGACAACCCATGCACAATTGGATGTTATTCACTATTCTGTTTTTCTTACTGACTGATGGATTAAGACATCAAAGTGCTTCCGCATTTCAGTCATGTTCACGACCGTCCTAAATAGAAGCCCACGAGTCTTGATCCCTGTAAATCATCACAGAGAAGACAGGTCCTTAAAATCAGACGAGGGGAGTCTGGCACGCACGATGAGCTTAAAGTCCAGGTTGACTTTGCACTGACATTATTTATTTAGACCACCTTTTCCTTTTCACAAAAACCCAAGACAGAAATAAAAGCAACTTGATCATTTGTTTGGAAGTAATACATACATTTTTCAGAATTAAAAGTGCAGTTATTATCTGTGTCACTTGGCTGTTTGGACCTGCTTCTATCTATCTGTTGTGCTTATATCTGCTCTCTGTTAACCATTCAATAATAAAACATAAAACCACCGGGGTGCAAAGTTAGCTGATAAACAGAAATCCAGAGGCCCACAGTGTCTTACAGAGAAAGAGGAATGACTCTTTGGGCAGAAAGCTCCAACCACAGAGCAGCATGTCAGTGTGAAACTCAATCTTTTCAGCCTGTCTTCACCCACTCTGTCAACACTGGCACTGCTGTAAAGTCCATTCCTTCACTCCGGCCACTTACTTACTTTCTATATTAAGGTTCAGTGCCCTCTCTGCTTGTCTGACAGCAGAGTGCTGTATGTACACATTTCATCAGAGGTATTCTGTAGTAGATTACACATGCTCTACTTCATGGTCTCTTATTTCTGTTGATCATGACTTCACTTTATCTGCAAACTTCTGACCACTGAGTCTTATAAAATGATAGAGATTTCTTTTAAAGTGGTTATGGATGCATGTGTAATGTTTTATTGTCCTACAACATGCTGACAGTTTGTGAACATGCACACCTTCTGTATGATCAACTTTCCCATAAAATGTTACTGCCCACAGCTGAAGATGTCTTTCCCCTTAAGGCTGGCATTTGCTTGCAAAGGGATTTGATTGAGTTGTCGGTCTTGACTTTCAGGTCAGAATGGCTGAGTAATTATTTTTGGGTTGTCCAACCATGTGTCAGCATCCTTGTAAACATAATATTTCAGCAACTCCTGGATTCAACACTGAATTGTTGGATTTTGGATGAAATAGATTAGATCAAACTTTTTTTAATCCCTTGGAAAGGCTTGGAAAATTAGGATTCCAGCAGCAGCCTTATATAGCAAATATAAAGATATATAATGAAAGAAAGACATTAATAGAAAAATATAAATACATGTATGTAAAATTATAGCTACTGGTTGGCGACTGCTCCTTCCCTTTGTCGTACTGTCACTCCTCCTCCCCCCAAGTGAGGAGCTGTACAGTCTGATGGCCTGAGGGACACAAGAGTTTCTCTTTCTGTTTGTCATGCACTTGGGAAGGACACAAAAAGGTCAAAGATCCAAATTTTAGATGCTCTAGACCAGGGGTGGGCAACTTTAATTACCAAGAGGGCCACATAAAACCATTTTTCCCAGCCTGGGGGCCACATTGTTACAAATTTTCAGAAACTCTCGATAATGAAAAGAATGTTGGATAAACGACAAATGAGAATATAAATTTGTCATAAAACTAGCATACCAATATTCATATATAACATAAAAACAAAGTTATTATGCATAATCAAATGAACTTGATACAGCATTCAAGCAAAATTACCTAATATACATGGAAATAAAGCCAATGAAGCTATTTACAAATCAATAAAATTATGTTTCTAAAATTTTTTAAGCTCAAATATTTTCCTGCTGCCATTTTTTAAATATAATATTGAGTAATACTTGACATAATGTTAAAGGCTTCATGAAAGAGATTTAGACACCATAAGAGCAAAGTAAGGTCGTAAATAACTTACATAAGATTATACAAAATGAGATTTTTGATCTCAATGAGGTTCTTCTGGTTAAATAAAGGTTAAATAAAATAAATAAATACAGAATTATTTCTATTGGATATCTGAATTTTCTTCATATTTACAGCAGCTGGTCTTTGGGAATGAATGGCGGGCCACATTTAGTGATGTGGAGGGCCGCATTTGGCCCCCGGGCCGCCACTTGCCCACCCCTGCTCTAGATTGTCAGAGGCAGTCAGTTATTTACTGCATCTCCAGTATAAACACTAGGATTTGTAATTGATGGCTGCTAAGTTAAAGCCAGTTTCACAGCTTGGAGATAAAATCAGCACAATTTAATTTGCTATTCCAACAACACAGGCAATGGACACATAAAATGTCAGTGTCATCAGCTGGGAAATAGAAAAAGCATAAGCTGCTCAGTGTAACTGTGCACAGAAAACTGAAAGGGCCCTTTATGTCACAGTTGAAAAAAACAGACAATTAATTTTTGTAAATTCCAGTATGTGTGTGTGTGTGTATATATATATATATATATATATATATATATATATATATATATATATATATATATATATATATATATATATATATATGTATAAACACGAACTCACCCTAATGGACTTTAAGAGCCCCTCTTCCTTTACTGTCTTGTCTAAGTATTACATTATAAGTGTTTTTCATGCACAGAATGCAAGTACACAATAGGCACTATTTATTATGCAGCCCAGGGGTCCTGGAACACAGTGCACCCCTGGGTCATTCAGTTGACAAGATGTCTGATGTATGCTGCCACACTTTAGAGGACTTATAGTTTCTATAAAAAAATCAATGTATGCCTGAAAGTTCCTTAGTTTTGTCCAAGTGCACAACATTTTTGTCTATGAAGTTAGTATGCTTAGTTTCAAATGATTTGTGTTTGTATGTTGAATTATAAATATCTAATATTGATTTATTACAGTGATTTAAGTCTATGTAATGTTGATATAGGTTCATAAAAATAACAGACATACTTCTCTGACAAGAATCAGAAAGCAAAGAGCAATGCAATTAAATATATGGCAACAATGTCATGACAGATAAGGAATCATGGGAACCTGTATTCATCTTATTTGAAACATGTTTATATGGGCTCTTTGATAGTCAGCACAAGATTTAATATGATCCATAGTGGGAGTTTCATAGAGACAATAATTCAACAATAGTTGTGACTTGGCTGATCACATTGTCAGGCTCTGTAATGCTAAACCCTCAGATCTTAAAAGCAGCAGCTGAGGAATAAAGTTTGGTATTTTAAAAGCTGTGTTTATGTCCTCTATAAAGTTTTGTCTGGAGGCTGAGCATGCCTTCTGCACATTGGTGTGCGCATGAGTGTGTGTGTGTGTGTGTGTGTGTGTGTGTGTGTGTGTGTGCATGTCCATGTGTTCATGAGGTGGACTGTCTGTCACCAAGAGTTGGACCGTAAAGATGCAATTTCTCACGTCCAAGAACTCAATACCCAGAATCATTAGCGCTCATTAATAAATCTGTTCTTCCACAGCAGGTGCTTACATCAGGTTTAATGTGTGATGTGTGACATCGTCACATTGTAGGGGTAAGAGTTTATTTATACTTGCGATGATTCAGTATCAAAAAAATCAAACTTTGCGAGATTGCACGTCCAGGAATTCCACTCTGTCAACTTATCCTTCAACCTGGAAGCTAAAAAAAATTGGTATATTCTTCAACCATATGAGGCGGTACAGTCAGAGGCAAAATAAATATTTTTGGATTAGCTTAGAAGTTTGGTTTTTGAAGTCAAAAGAGGGTATAGAACTTATCCTGACTTTTTATCAGTGGTTTTTGAAAATGGAGTCCAAGTGCCCAATAGGAGTCTAAGCAGCAAAGGTGCTAATCAGAAAAGTCCCTGAACATTTTCATATTTCTAAACATGCTAAATAAATAGTTATTCATTCAAATTTTGTCAATGCCTATCCCTTTTGATGGCTGGATTATACTGTTGTTCTCTATTGTTAGTTCTGGGGGCAGTAAGAGCTGGTGGGTTTGGTCGGGAGCAGGCCTCTGAAGGGGCACTTGAAAGGTGTTGCCCAAGGGCACCAAGCTATGTTAATGTGGTCCTGGCTCCAGTGTACACAAAATAGTGCTGCTGGGATCCTGATGAGTGTAAACATGACCACATCCCACGCATTCCTCAGACACTTCATTTGCTCCCTGTTCACTTTTGGATTGAATTCAAATCAATTCGCTCACTCATCAGTGCATCCACGGACACGCTCGACCTGCTCAGCCCACTGACATCCACACAAAACCTCAGTTCCATAAACACCAATTGTTGTCATACCCTCAAGATTAAACTCCACATGATGGGGAACCAGGCCTTCTAGTCAGTTCTTCCTAAACTGTGGAATGCTCCCTCTGAATACCTGAGATCCCACTGTTGATGCACTTAAAATCAGAATAAAGACCTTTCTCTTAGGCTACGTTTACATGGAAACTCCTGACTTAAGGACACAAGATTTTTCCTCTGCGTTTTAGAATTCTTCTGCGTTCAGACGATGACGCTGGAGACAAGTGAATCCGCTGTAGCGTGCATGCCGATTCAGTAGATGGCGGTGTAGGTCTGCAGAGAGGCAGCGCTGCTACAACACACGACCAAAGAAAAAAACTTTCACGAAGAACAATGGTGAATAGACGCACAGAGATGCAGGAGTTTCTTTTCTGGACAACAAATCAGTTCGGACAACAAATCTGTCTGGATGGTTTGGACTGGAAAACAAATCGAGCATGGTAAGAGGCTCACACGTTACTCAGCGGACGGCCAAAGCTGTTGTTGTTCCTAGTATGCGCGTCAGCGCGTCAGCCTTCATCTGAACGAGTACTGCACATGCGGCGATGCCACCGTTTCTCCCTGAAACGCTCCAAAGCAGGTTTACATGGAGCTGCATGGAGAGCGTTTTGGAAACTTTCCACCCTGGAGCCCGTTTTCAAAAGTTTCTGTTTTCAACGAGTTTCCATGTAGACGGATTTGAATGTTTTTGGTGCCATGTATACGCAGTCTTCGAGTGACATTTTGTTGATTGCACCTACATGCTAACATTGCAGATGGATCAGCCTGAATCATAGTGGTACTTTACATGACAATGAAAAAAGCCAAACATGGAGAGTTTTCATTGCCTTGGCGCTTTTTGTCCACAGAAACACACGCCCGTGTAAAAAATGTTTTAACAAATGTTTTAAAAGAGTTCACAGATGTAGAGTCTCAGGTTCTCTGGTAGTTTCCACATTTGAAGAGCAAAAAAACTAAAAGCAGCTTCACCTCTTTCAGTCTGGACCTTGGATACAATGAGTAAACCTGCTCCAGGGAACCTCAGAGGCCGAGGACAATAAGACACCTAACACCTAGAAATCTCAAGACAGTCTGGCTGCAGACCGGACCCAGCTCTGCAGACCTGCACTGAGAGGACCCGCTGCACTGAGAGGACCCGACGTCACGTTACGCCAACGTCACATTACGTTGCCTGCACTGACAGGACCCTACGTTGCAGATGTCCCAGACCTCCGGACGCCGTTACGTTTTTTTAATACTTTTTAAATTCTTTTTCATATGATCGGGTAGTGACAAGCTAACAACAGTTAATGACCGTTAGGCTAACTTAGCTGCTAACAGCTAACGGCCTTATACTATCGCCTTACACTAAATTGTACCACACAGATGATTCATTTAACTCTTATATGTAACATGAACCTTGTCAAAGACAATGTATACAAGTAAACTTCTGAGGAGGGCAGATTTCAAGTTTTACTAAGTATCTGTACATGACAGGAGTCACTACCTGGCGATCCGTGCGTATTTCTATGTCTGAATCCATCGTGTATATATCTATATCGCTGTCACGGCTCGAGAGGAAGTGACGCAGTGTTCATACAAAGTGACAAATGGGGTAGTGAATACCTGATCAGGTAGCGACAGTCTGCAACGTAGGGTCCTGTCAGTGCAGGAAACGTAACGTGACGTCGGGTCCTCTCATTGCAGGTCTGCAACATAGGGTCCTGTCAGTGCAGGTCTGCAGCCAGACCCCTCTCAGAAATCTTGGCAGGATTCAAAGTTTGTAAATTTGTATTCCCTTCCAGTTTGTAAGCAGATAAATAAAACCCCAGCAGTGTTTTAACAACCCTTCTAGTTTTAGTTATAGTCTTTTGCCTAAATATTTAGTTTTAGTCATAAATGTAGTCCTCTAAATTTTTTTAACTTTAGTCTAGTTTTAGTTGATGAAATTTCACATTTTCACTAAAACATGAAGTGTAAAGTCTAAGGCATTTTTTATGTTTCTTTGAATTTCTGGTGATGTGTTACACTTGGATAAATGAAACATCTAATAACGTGAAATATCTAATAACTCTTTATTGAAAAATATTAAAGTCTGAATGTATAAAGGAACCGAAACCATTTCAACTTTTGTGTGATATGAAGTCATCTGTACATAGGCTACCTGGCAGAGCATCTCAGTTACAGTAACATAATCCAGTGATTCCCAAAGTGGGTTACATGAACCCGGGATATACAAAGTGACAAATGGGGTAAGCGAATACCTGTCAGGTTTCAAACAGTTGTTTTAGTAGTTCAAGTTCAAACTGGTAAATGTTTGCACTGTGAGTTTTGATAAAAGGTCTGAAGTGTTGGCAGAGAGGCTGGAGTCCAAGAGGCAAGTGGCAGCAATTTTTACTACATATAATCAACAACTAGTTCTGATTCTCATAATGCTGTTTAGTTTGTCCTGTCTAAATATTCTGTGTATTTTTGGTCTAGTTATATAATTTTACTTTGTCTATTTGATTTTTCTTTTAAATACCATTACTTTTTTTTCTCTCCAATATTTATTTGTAATTATTTCTTTTCACATTATTTATATATACATAAACAGTCTGCATTGTAACGGCACTTTTTTTTCTTAAATATCATTTGACTGTACATGAGGATTGTGGGTTTGGGGAGGGAGAAGGGAAGATATGCTTTATTCACTTATGTCCAAATGTAAAAATTTAATAATTTATTTTTGTACAGTGAAATCTCAGACCCGCTTTTCACAAATAAAATGTATTCAGAAATGCCCTCTCTTACCTCATGACCTGATTTAATTTGGGAGGTAGAAAGGTTGAAGGCCATTCAACTCACTGCACTTAAACTATGTGGCCATATACAGTATACCACCATGTGGCAGTTCTACTTTTAACATCAGACTCTGAATGGAGCCATATTGAAAACAAAGTTTTTCTAGCACATGGATTATTCAACTGTCCTGTTTTTCCCTGCAGCAGTCTCATGACTCCTCTGAGACTCTGTCAAGCTGTCCGAAGCTTCCATCAGTGATTAAAGTTATGTAGTGGAGCGTGTTTTGAAGTTCGTGATCATCATGTTACGTTGTCACCACAGACATAGAGTCATGTCATATTTGGGATCTTTTACATCTCAGGACGGTGCAGAGCAGTCTTGAAGGCGCCAGACAGAATCTATAACCCAACTTCCCGTCCCATCAGGATAAGGCTGAAGTCCTCGTGGTCTCATGGGAATGGAATTACAGCACAGTGGATCTGATGGACAGCTCCATGCAGGCTCAGTCCACTTAGAGCTGTTACTTTGCCAAACACTTTGAGATCAATTTGAGGCAGATGCACCATGTGGCTTCAGCTGTCCACTCCAGCAGATAAGTGAGAGGGGTTTGATTTCTGACCTTGATTAATATTGCAGAGGAATTCAAATTGTCCTGTTTTGATATGCAGTGGAAAATTAAACGACTGCTATCAATTCCAAAGCAAAGTGGAGGAATATTTACTGCAGCTGATGATTGCACTCTGCTTTACATCATGGAGGGTTCATCAAGTGCAGTGAGGTCATTCTCTCTAAGATATGGTTGCTCCATTCAGACAGTGTTAATAAATCCTAATGTGTTCAGAATTTGTTGACACCATCACAGAATTTATTCTCCCAGGTTAATTTTTGAGCACATATTGTAATATGGTCACTTTTATTTGAAGGTCACTTCATGTCTTGTAACCTTGCAAGCCTACTGCATGATGCTATAACTTCAGGGTTAACTCTGGTTTATTGATAACACAAAGCTGGTTCATTTCTTATTGGGGTAAATCGCCATGGTGACTTAACCTGAACAGCCAACCTGCTCCACAGCAGGGTACATTGGAGGATAAATCTGATCTAATAAAATGCCCCTCCCACTAGCCAATCGGCTTCTCTGAAACAATGGCCTGCCTTCTTCTCCTGAACCCAGGAGACAGAGGCACCTGACTCGTGAGATGAGCATCAAGACAAGAAAGGGTGTTCCAATACCATTCCGACCCACTGGGTCATACTGATGCTGTGCTATATGAGCGATACCGGTTTTCGCGGCCTGGCCTCATCTACCTGTGTGATATTTTGGAGCCGTTTAATGCAGTAGCAGTGCACTGACTGTCGCGAAGTCATTGTGCATCATCCTGTGGTGCATTGCAATGGAAAGCTTTATGTATTTCGTTGGAGATGTGAAGCGACTTAGTAAGTTTACGGCCTTCTGCATAGTCCATCAAGTAGTCGCTACCCTGACACACTTAATGAATTCATAGCCTTCCCAGGCCACCTGCCAACATATGTCATCAAACAGGGCTCCCCTGGCACTGCATGTGTTGTGAGCCATTTCAGTCTACAATACAGACTCCATGATGCTTGTTATGTTACTGTCGTAATTTTGTGCATTAAATGCGGCCTACTGTTATCACAGGTTTTCCAACAATTCTCTGCTTCAAGGATGGCACCCTTATCCCCATCTTCTGGCACCAGTACAACAGGCATAGCCTCAATGTCTAGGTAATTCCTGAAATTATAATTCATAATTGAATTGGGAATGAAGGCTTTTAGGTTCTCTGCACCTTCTGCATGGAATAATCTGCAGGCTGAATTTAAGCTGCAGAGCTTAGTGTCTCTGAAAGTTTTTAAATCTGCAATGAAACTAATAGATACAGAAGTTCTGAACGTCACTGTTCTAACTGATGGCTTTTTATTGTTTTCCTCACTCCTTTGTACTGTATTGAGTCTGTGTGGATGTTGAAACTGTGTTTTGCTGCCATTCTTGGTCAGGTCTCCCTTGGAAAAGAGATCTGCTAATCTCAATGGGACTAACCTGGTTAAATAAAGGTAAATAAATAAATAAATAATAAATGCAATCAGTGAGTACATAACCAGTAATTCACCATTTCACTGTAGCAGTGACAAAGTATGCATCAACTCCTGCACATGTTCACTCTACCTAGATGATGTACAGGTGTATCTTGATGGATCAGAACATCTTACAAAAGTATTGTCTTTTTTTCTGTTATTTCAGAAAGTTAAAAATATTCATTTTACCATTTTGACTTTCTTCAAGATATTCTGTATTTTGTATTCATACAAGCTTTGCACTGTTACTCTGCACTTTATGAGATGCTTAATTGCATTTGGTTGTTTTAGCTTACTCCTTCAAAAGGAAGGCAGGGCAAAGGCGGTTACAAGGGTCCTGAAATCCATGAAGATAATTGAATTGTAATGTTTCTTCAAGGTTTGAAAGGTGCTTGAATTCGACCTTGTAAAAATATATGAACCCTGCAGTTGTTCATGTGGTGCAGAGGCCTTAAAATCACCAGCACATGTCCATATACAGGCTACAAATGTGCATTGATGCTGCTTTTACTGATGCTATGGACCCCTATTTTCAAATGTCTCTACAGATGATGTGCGACTTTAACCGCATCCTTGCCAGCCTTGATGCCAGGATCTTTGGTCCTTTCATGACTCCCGTGTGTTCAGCGAGAGCACACTCTGCCACAGACTGGTGTAAGGTATGGCAACTCTACATTACATGCTATTGTGTGTTACAATATGTGCTTCAATCAAAATCAAGTTCATTGCCAAGTAGGTTTACACATAAAACAAATCTGACATGGATCACTTTGGTACTCATGTAAAGGATGAAGAATACTAACAAGTACTGCAGAAGCAATTTTGAAGTTATAATAAAATAGGACAAGTTACAAACTAGACATTTTAATACTTTCCTGCCAATATTCCTCTCATCTACAGGAGACCTTACTGGTGTGTTGTTCAGGGATGGGGGTATGCCCTACTACAACCCTTTCTGATGACCCCTTACCACAAGCCTGAACCAGGACCACAGGCACGGTACAGCAGGGCCTAACTGAAAACACCTTTGGGATCCTGAAGGCCCAGTTTGCTTGCCTGTGCCAGGCGGGTTGTCCCAGATGGAATGATAGTTGCTCATTGTGTGCTGCGTAATATAGCAACCTTCAGAAAGGGGAGATAGCCTCAGGTTGCATTTCAGCCCCTGGACTTTGTGGACCACATCATCCTTGACCATCCAACAGGGTGGGCAGTGAGGGAGGCCGTAACACAACTATTTCTTTAGGTTTTTGTCTGTTTTTCATGATCAAGTTTTGATTTTTGCATCTTTGATTCCATCTCCCTAAGAAACATTATGTTCTAGGTTGTTGTAAATTCTGTTTTCCTTCAGCAAATATATGTATTTTGTAGCTGATGCCTATAAAGCCCTCGTGAAGTAGACACAGAGGCTGGTCTTCTTCAATTCTCATTTCAGTTTCTGTATTTTGAGCTTCAAGTACTCCTTGCACTCCATGTCTTTGTCAAAGCTTCTCATATAGAGGGCATCCAGGGTGGCAGTTGCTCTCTGTGTTTGTTGCCATGTGTTTTGCCTAACTGGCAGCCGCTACGGTGTTTCCTTGCTCCATTATACACTCTTGATGTGAAATAAGGAGCTTTGTCAGTGAATTCTCTGCACTTCTCAGTGTGTTTGCTGCTCATGTGATTGGTCAGCTGCTTCTGAGCCTTCCCCTTATATGTGTGTGTTCATGGCTCTTGATGAGACAAACCTGGGTTGAGTTACCTGTTGATAACCGGTGTTGTACCTGTGATTGTCCTGGTTGCCATTGTTGCGGTTAGTCAAATCTGGATAGATGTGAGTTACCCAGCGTAAGTTCAGATGGACCTGCCTGATTCATGAAATGAAGTCTTGCAGGAACATCTTGCTAACCGCCATTGTTCAACGACTTCACTGACTTAATGCTTAACTGCCCAATCAAAGAAGAAAGGTGGGAGCTGCAGACAGGAAGTGACTGCATGTTTGAAAACAATGGAGGCTTCTGAAGCGGTTTCCATGTATTCTGAAATATTTGTAGTTTTATCAGAAATTGACTCAATTTCTTCTTTAAAAGAGAAGCAAGGAACGCCACTTAAACCTCTCTTATGGGAAATGATGTTTTTGCTCTTCTACTGACCGGGGATCACTGCTGGGAAACTGTGAGAGAAAGTGAAATCCCCCAAGGATGTCGGTTAGTCTATGGTAGTCATGGTCACTCAGGGTGCTTTCCCACTAGGGGCCCTGTCCTGGATCCGGGTGCGATTGAGCCCAAAGTCCGGTTCGTTTTGGTAGTGTGAATGCAAACAAACCGCGGCCGGGCACCAGGCCCGGGCCCACTTGGGGAGATGGTCTCCAGCGCGATTGCAGAGGACTCGGTCACGGTTCGGTTCGGATGTGAATGCAAGCGCGCCAGGATACGGGACCGCTGCTGTGTGACGTCGAGGGTGCACGACTCCCTGAGCTCTGCCTGTACTGTGGTCATGGTCACTGTAAATTCTAACTACAGGCTGTCTGCACTTTTTTTGAATGCCTTTTGGTAATTATTAGACTCTAATCGACGAGTGGTCTGTTATCACTCACCTTACGGAAGATTGCCAGTTGACGTGTAGAAAAAGCGATATAAAGGCAAGTTTCAACGTCTCCTGCGTCTTCAGAAACCATCTCATCCGTGCAGAATGGGCCCATTTTATCCTCGGAGCTGCACAATAAATGTGGAAGTGGGGGGAAGGTCGCTGCTTGCGTCTCAAACAACGTAAAAACACTCATAAAAGCACGAAGGACTCCATTGCCGGTGCTCAAACAGGGTCATTGATGCCGTCTCAAACACGATACAAAAAACACATTAGAAGGAAAAAAAGAAGAGGGGAGCGAGACGTAAACATTGGTTGTATAGTTCGGGAAATGGTTACCATGGTAGCCTCTTCTTCGTTCTCCTCCGTAGCAGGTTTGGTAACCAGTTGCATGCATATCGCCCCCTGCTGTTTCAAACTGAGTAAATACACAAGTGGGCCCGGGCACGGTTCGATGTAGCAAGTGTGAATGCAAGCCAGTGGGGGCGAGGGGGAGGGGGCGAACCGCGCTGCAGCACGGTTCAAAACAAGTGGGCCTAGTGTGAAAGCACCCTCAATGATACCTGGCAAAACATGCTCTCCTCAGAAGTTTACCAGGATAGCTTGGTGGGGATTTTTGTGGACAAGGTTCATAATGCATATAAGTGTTAAATGATACATCTATGTTGTATATTTTAATGTATAGAAGATGGTGTAAGGACTGAAACCTAGTTTAAAGGAGACATATCATGCTGATGCATGATTTAATACTTACATATAATAGAATAAATTTGAAAACAAGACCTTACACCCCCTTAATTTTCAAAAAATGAGATATTGTATTTTTTCTGATATCCTAGAACGAGATTTGATGCCTCTGAAAATAGGTCATTGTGAGATGTCAGCGAGATTTCAAACATCGTGACGACATGAGGTACCTTTCTTTTTATTGGAGTAATCTGATAAAACACTTCCTCCTCTGTGATGTCCGTTAGCCACAAAACCGTCACCGAGGAACACATCCACCATCAGGGGTATATAGGTCCCTAGCTCACATTCACTCATTACCAGCTCTGGCCTGTAGGGGGACTCAATACGCGGTCGCTGCATTGAGCCTGCTGGAAAATACAGTAGAAGAAGAAGGACAGGCTGGCTCTACCCCCAATAGACCTGCCCAATCAGAGCACAAAGGGCTGAGACGTTGCGAGGTAACTTTAGGTCAGCCTTGAGACCGAGCGTTTCAACGTGGGCTTGATAATGGCCTAAAATGAGGATATTGAGAACGCTATTGTGGGGCAATGAAGGAACTAAATGACTTGTACTGAGGGCAGAAATGCTTTACAGGCATCCTAGTCTGGCATAGTGAAAAGGAGAAACAAGCATGATATGTCCTCTTTAAACTAAGGGCTAACATTACAGTGTCAAGCTACTACATCATACTGTGGCTTGATATGATTAGTCTGTGAAGAGTGTGATGAACAGAATGATCGCCCAATCACAAGCTGCTGTTATTTTTGAAGGTTCCACCCCTGAAAACATGTTCTAGGGGCTCTTCTCCAGATGGAATAGTAAAATATTTCTATGGCAGATATATGGAACTGTGCATCTGGCGTGTGTCAGGTTACTTGTCTTGAGGCTTGCCTGACATGGAAAAGTGCAGGAGGCTTGCATTTAGCAGAGTGGTTCAGAATGCAAACAGCCTGCTGAACCACTCGGATAATGTAGGTTTTCCACCACATAAAGGCATTTTTTACAATCTTAATGCCAGACTCAGTATTTTACAATAGCATGGTAAAAATATTTGGTTATGACAAGACAATTAATACTCTGAATACACAGAACAACATTCAGATTGATAAAGACCATTTTACTTTGATTTTGAACATCTAAACATGAAAGAAGTGGAAAGATTTGAATATGACAAACACATTTATGCAAAAAAAGGAAACAAAAAAAGGTTCAATGACTTGATTGTAATGTTTTAAAAGAAAGATTATTGTTTCCTACTTCAAAATAAAAAGCCGGTTTAGTTTGAAAGACGGGAAGTAAAGACCCCTTGAATAAAGCCAGTATAAAGTTCAAATGAAAAGCATTAAAAGGACTGTGATGAAAAGAAATGTTATCCTCTTTCAACAACCCTATTGATATTGAGTCATTATGTACATGCCATTTTGAACACCCTTACATAAATAGCAGTATCTAAGCTTGTATTTGAAGAACTTTAGAGCTGCCTCCAACTTGAACATGTTTCAAATCACATTGTTTCTTAAAAACACGAATTCAAAGAGTAAACATGAAATGTGTTTCTTAGCATTCATCAGATTCATGGTTCATGGTCTGGAGTCTTTTACCAACGCATGTGTGTATGTTCAGGGCCTTTACATTCCTGCATTCCTCAAGCACTCATTTTACCGAGCTGAAATAGATGAATCATAATGTTATCAACTGGGCCTCAGATACATGCATGTATTGTCTTGCCATGTGCTCTTTAGCTCACCTGATTAGCTTTTATGCTAATGATGGTGTAAGCACTAACCTTAACTCTGGTCTTGGCATGGTCTCAACACAGGTCAACACTGGATAAAAGACAGAGTTTGGGGGATTCTAACTAAAGTTTCTTTAGGAGAATGTCAGAGCAACAGTAGCATGAGACAAGTGAATGAGGGATTTGATCATAAGTTAGCCTGGAGCTAAACCACAGTGGTGTCGGTGACTATGGGATTCATTTTGATCAACTCATCATTTAAAAATCAGCATTTAGGTACCTCTAATATCTTTATTTTTTTCCAATTTCATCTTTATTTACATATTAATGTCTTAGTGGTGTATCTATTTTGGTTTTATCTTCTAAACAACTCAGTCAGCCCTGCAATTGGCCAGTGACCAGTTTAGGGTGTACCCTCCCTGTCAGGAGGTCGAGGTTTGAACTAGACCCAGAATCCAGAGTAATAAGTTCAAGAATCTGGAAAATAGCTGACCGGTGTTGGAGAAAAAAGAAGAGGCTGGCGAAGGAAGTGCTATCATAGAGATTTCTCAGTTGAAAATGATAATCCTTGAGACACAGAGAAGCCCTGAAAATCTCTAATGATGAGACAATGAGTCCTCACCAAGCACTGCAACCCTAAAGTTTATATAAGTTCACTACACCTGGTCTTAATCAAGGCCAATCAGGCTCACACACCTGAATCAGCTCTGAATGATTCCTTTAACCCATTGTCAGCTGAAACATGCTCCAGCTCTGATCAGAAAAGGAACCAGCAGTATGGATAACAGATGTATGGTTTTTATCCATTAACATATTTGATGTTTTTTGACAGGATTGGGACATTTTTTCAGATGCCTTACAGAACCCTTTTCTTACAAAACAGCATTAACAGAGACACCAGCAGACATGTGACCTTTAGGATACGACCTGAGCATTAAGAATGAGAATTTTAGCCGTGTGTGAAAACACATTAACATGTCATCACTTCCCAAAGTGTTGCCCTTATCAAAGGCTGAATCTGACAGCTGTTCTGAACACCAGCCAGGCTGTTAACAGGAGACTTCACTTTCTTCTTCTGACTTCACTCTCCCTACATGCAATATTGGCTGACATATGATGTTTCAGTCAGCTGGCTGTTTACAGAGCTTTATGGCCCTGATGTCTGAACTTGGAGAGGGTTTGACCCACTCTTCATCAAGTCTAGTTCAACAGCAGAACTTCTTCTGGCAAGTTTTTCAAATATTACATTTTCCTATGACACTGCTAGTTTTCGTCCAAGGAAGATCATTACATCTATGTAGATAATATGCTTATACTTTCTTTTTTAACAGGCAAGCAAGTTTTTAGTTAATACCTATATGTTGATTTTGATTTTTGTCAAAATCATCTGCACAGAGAACAACAAACGCCAACGTTGAATCACAGAAGCAATCGAAATCAGGAAGCGTGCCCACAGGAGGACGAACTGGGACAAGGAGCGTAAATTCTGTCTCACACTTGGAGTGCCATCCTGGAGGAGCAAATGGACAGTAGAAGGTGTGGTTGACCTATAAAATCTGACAGGATGATCACGCCTCCATAAGATCAGCTGAAAAAGACATTTCACCCTCACAGCAGGTGATACTTCTGACGAAGACTAAAGAACTCCATCAAAAGAAGTAAAGATATGAGCTAAAAGCCTTGCTTGTTTGTTAAAAAAGAAAATACAAGTACTGTTTGTTTTACTGTTAGTCTATGTAATGAAATTAGCTTCAAGCAACAAAGTGTAATCTTTCTTAATGTTTATTTTTTTCAAATTTAACTGATTGGCAAGCCTCAAATCACAGAAAACTATAGCATTTTTAGCATCACTTCTATATGCAGGAATAACCTCCAAACATACGTGAACCTTACAAACAAACAGTTTCCAATCAATAAATCAATAAAACATAATCCTGAAGATTAAAGAAGACAAAAAAGGATGTCCAAGTCTGTTGTGCAGTGTTTCTGCTATTTTGAACATGCATGCAAAACATTGAGATTAAAACAAACACTCCACTGACCTTGTTTCACTCTTATAGGATGCTCTATATCAGTAACCTGACATGCCAGATGCACAGTTCCATAATGGAAATATTTCACTAATCCATCTGGGAAGGAGCCCAGCGAAAATGTTTTCAGGGGCAAAACCTCCAAAAACAACAGCTGCTTGTGATTGGACAATCATTTGGCTCATCACAATCATTACAGACCAATCCATAGCAAGCAGTGCTGCTATGACGTAACATATGTAGCGGCTAAATGTAAGTAACCTGACATGCCAGATGCACAGTTCCATAATGGAAATATTTCACTAATCCATCTGGGAAGGAGCCCAGCGAAAATGTTTTCAGGGGCAAAACCTCCAAAAACAACAGCTGCTTGTGATTGGACAATCATTTGGCTCATCACAATCATTACAGACCAATCCATAGCAAGCAGTGCTGCTATGACGTAACATATGTAGCGGCTAAATGTAGCGGCTAACAACTTACAAGGGCAAACAACAGTTAATGGCCCTTAGCCATGGCGGCTTACTGTTGTTAGCTGCTACGGCTTTTGGCTAAGAGCTAACGGCGAACGGCCATTAACTGTTGTTTGCCCTTGTTAGCCATTAGCTGATAGCTTAACTACCTTAAGTCTGTTGTTTCACATTAAATTATACCACACAGATATATCATTTACCACGAAGATGTGACATGAACCTTGCCAAAGACAATCCCTATGAAGTAAACTTATGAGGAGAGCATATTTTGCCAAGTATAACTGAGTAACCATGATGACCACAGGCTAACCAACATTAGCTGCCATTATTTGTACGTTATTTGTACAACAAGAAGTGACTTCACTTCCTGTTGTACTCTCTTCCTTGATTGGGCTGTTAAGCATTAAGCCGAGTAAAACCGTTGGACAATTGAAGCTGGCAAGACGAAGATGCATTATTTCAGAATCAGGCAGGTCTGTCTGCTCTGCAAGGCTGCTATATCAGAGCATTTATTTTAAAAAATATTTTTAAATATAACAACTACACAGAGAGCTGAGAGAAAGCCTTGGATATTGCAGAGTCCTCTAGAGCCCAATTTCTTTGGGCTCATGCTCATGCTCATGTAATGCTCAGAAACATGACAAAACACACCCAATACGGGACTACATTTCTCGGATACTTGTTTACATACTCGTAAATCCCCCTAACATTTATGGAGCCGAGGAATTTTGCAGAGAAAATGAGAAAAAATGTTTAAGTCAAAATATTTTGGGTATAAATTTAACGGGTGAATGGTAGTTTTAACTGAAGATTTTAACAATTTGGTTTGCCCTTGTGCCTTCCAAATGCCACCATACATGCTCCTAGGATTTCCCATTTATTAAGCACTGTTATCCAAAAAAACCCTCTTTTGCCTCAAAGTACCCTCCCCATAAGCTCGCATTAGACCACCCTTTATATGTTCCACCTTTTCAGCTGACCAGTGTTGGAGAAACTTTTGTTCTACTAAAGCTCTGATGGGCAGGGGAGCTAATGAGGTTAAAAAGTTGATGTGATAGAGGAGAAATGTCTTTTGGAGTGTAAGTGGGAAGCTTAATAATTAGATATTTCTGTTTAGACACGGATATAAATCAACTGTATAAAGCTATTGTTGGCTGAAATTTGACAGTAAAGTCACAAATGTCCCTTTATTTTGCTCTTACATCCATAGAAGAACAGAAGTTATCTGATGAATGAACTTTCAGTAAAATCACAGTTCTGATCCCACAGCAGTGTGAACAACTTTAGATTCTGAGGGATTTAAGTAACAGCTCTATACAGAGCAACAAGCATGTGAGTCGATAGGAGTATTATCTGGACAAGCTGTTAGAGTAATCATTATGGCTATAAGTACTTTGTATTAATGTAAAAATCTGAAGTCTTTTCTGACCCAAAGTCTTAACTAATTGATTTGGATAAGTTACTCTAAGACATTAAAGCCAATAGTTATTTCCATCAGAATGACCTTTGCAGCTTTGGGAAAGCCAACATTGGTGAGCTACAGTGACTGACACCTCATTAACCCACCAGAGCCCTGCAGAGGCCAAAACACCAAACATATCCATTTCTTTGTGTCATTTCTCTGCCTGTGTGAACACCAGGAGCCCTCAGAATAACCACTACAGGTCAAAGTGTTGAATGAGCTCACAGTAAATGAAACATGGACACACACACAGACACAGGCTCACAGGTGCGGATAACAACACCACATCAGGCCTGCTCAAAATGTGGGCAGCACACCAGGGATGGGTCTGGATCAGTGCCTCAGCTTGAGCCCATTCATAGCTGCAAATTCTGCTGGAAAGTTCTGAGCAACATATAAGCCACATCACATCACAGTCAACAAAACATCCCCATTTACATCAAATGTTTTATTCAGATACTGATTATACCTCTTACTTACAGCCGGGACGCCTCAATCACAGTTCATTCTCTGAAAAAATTGATTTAGCTTTTGTTCAAGTCTCTTATCTTTATGATGTGTTCATGGCAGCTAGATTTGGCAGTAAACAACAAAAAAGGGCCACAAAAAGACTTCTAGAGTCGCCATTATTAGTCAAAAACATGCTTTTACTAACAACGTTCAGCAGGGCAGTACAAAAAAAAAAGGATCACCGTACCAAAAGAATTAAGCATATGCAGTGGGCTAAATATATGTTTAGAAAGGTTTATCACTGATATCCAAAATTGTCTTTTTTTTAACACACCATGCTGATATTTATACCTTCATTTGACCTAACAGTTGTTTTACTGAGCTGACCTTCAAACCAGCATAAGTTCATTGGTTTAGGACAGATTTTAACATTGAATTGGCATTTTTGACCAAAAGGAGATCTTTAGCAGTTTTTAAAAGGACAACATTGCACTGTTGCTACAAATGTGATGGTTGAAAAACAGTGATGCAAATCTCCAGTTCAAGCACATCCCAAAGGTTCTTTATTGGATTGAGATCTGGTTACTGTGGAGGCCACCGGAGTAGAATGTATTCGTTGCGACGTGGCCTTTTCCTGTTGGACCGTCTGCAGTATCACTCAGGTAGGCTGTGATACTAAGGTCCACTGTGCTTACACCATTTCCAACCCTACCATCTGAACGTGAGAGTCAGTTTTTTCTAGTCCTGTGAATTGTCGTCTTTCTTTTTTTTGGCTGACAGAAGAGGCAGCTGGTGTTGTCCTCTGCTGATGCAGCCAGTCTGCTCAAAGAGCTGATGTGTCTTCAGGCTATGCTCTTCTAGCCTCTGGCATCAACAATGCATTAATGCACAGAACACTGCAACTCACTGGAGGTTTTCTCCTTACTAGACCATTCTCTGTAAACCTTGGAGATGGTTTTGCATTAGACCAGCAGCTCGAGACACTCGGTCTGTGTGGCATCAACAGCCATGCCATGATCATTGTCACTTAAAGCTTTCTTTCTGCATTCTGATGTTTTGTTAAGACCACAGCAGGTTGTCTTGAACATAACCTTTGTCTTGATGCACTGAGTTGCTGCCATGAGATTGACTGGCTAACTTTTGCATTGCCAAGGAGTCAACAAGTATGCCTAACAAAGTGGCTTGTGAGAGTGTCAATGTTCAGGATTTCAAGTTGCAGGAATATTTTAAATTTTTATGTGGACTGAGTTGATAATGATTTAATTCTATAATCTTGAAAATTCTTCGTTTCAGCTCTTTAGTAATCTTACGTTTATTTATTTTTCTGGCTGTGCTCTTTGCTGCTGTAAACATAATTTCCCAGAGAGTGAAGGATACATTTTTTGTGTTGTTTTGGCAGTATTACAGTTCGGTTTGAATCGATTTAAAAAAAAAAAAAAAAAGACTTTTATTCTTTTATAGAAAGACTTGTATTCATTTATTTGCTTCAGTTAATTTTTCAAGTAACAATTTTTAAGTGGGGTTCTTGTTCAGAGGAAGTAATAAATAATTTAAGAAGTATTTAATAATATCTCATACCTGATAGTGCGCACTCTTATGTACGAGTCCAAAAATGAACTGAACCAAGTTTTTTTTGTTTCTGGAGAAAATGTCATCCTAAACACTTTAAAGTGTGTTTTCTAAGGAACTTTTATTGGTGACACCAGTCTGTCTAGAGACAGATTTACTGTTATGTTGTAAGTCTAAAGCACTGGGACTACAGTGTGTGGGACTAAAATAAAATTTGTATAGTATCCTAACACTGTATTCATATCTATGAGTGAGTGTGAATAAATATGTAAAATGTTATTTCCACGTTTTTATTGCAGACTTAGGTACTATTATTGACTTTAACTTATGATCTTGAAACAGATCAGCCTGTGCTGTAATCCAGAGTTTGTATGTGTGTGTGCGTTTGCCCTTTCCAGAAGCACTTTGTAATCAGCTGTCAAAGTGGGCTTCGTCCCCATGGCAGCAGTTGAGAGCAGAGCTGCATGCAGGGCAGTGGAGAGCTCTCAGCTCGTCTCTGCACGCCGATCCTGCAGCAGCAGTGAAGGTGGAGGACAGACGGGCATTCAGTCACTACTTTAACTTTAACTCTAATAATTTAGCTGTATGTGTGGTGGTGTGAGTGTCACTTTTGTGTGTTTGATTTACTTTTTTTGCCTTTTTATTTGAGTAATTATTTCTGGAACCAACTGCAAAAGGTAAGAACTGAACATAATCAATTTAAAATAATTTTCAATTAGTTTTCTATTACCTTTTTGCCTTTTATAAATAAAAAAAGTCTTGCCACATAATTAGACTTTTATGAATTTATCATCATTTTCCACTCAGATCTTGGTGGTGTCATCACACAGTGCACTGTACCATAAAACAACGTTCATTAGTCTTTCCAGATATTATGTTTTTTTTTTTTTTTTTGGAAGAAACAAATAAAATAATTCAAGGTTGGATTTAATAAGGACTCTAGCATTATGTTAATTGAATCTGAGTTTTTTAAATAGCTTTCACAAGCAGTTATCAAATGAAATAATTATTTTGTTCAGCACATTTTCATGCCTTTAATAAATTATATCATGTAAGCTGACATTATGATTTAGAATGCATGGAGATTCTCACAGAGCTTTGTACAAATTCAGCTTTGTTGTCCTGAGAAGAGAGCATCCCTCTGTTTGACCTGAAGCTATAAAAACATTGTCTGGATTTGACTTCTCGCATAGTGAAACAGAAATAGAAAGAGCAATCCTGAAAAAGTATTAACACAGCTGAATGCACTAATGAGGGTCATTATGGGGGCTTAGATTACTGTTGTTATTCTTTCTTTCATCCATGGTCCTTGGTCAGATTTGAACCAGGGTTGCTGCAGTTAATGAATTTTACCCACAAGGCCGTGCGGGTGCCCTTTATGTTGGTTAAAGTGTTCAATGTGTGCAAATGTATTTAAATTCAAGAGTCAGTAAACATTAAGCTTTGTTTCCATGACTACCATTGCTTTGCAATTTATTGGTATATTGGTACCAATAACTTGGTAAATTAAAATGAAAAATTAAAGAGATTTTTTTTGTTGAAAGTTTCGTAGCCATGTGTCCTGCACATTTTAGCCATGATGTAAATATTTTACAAACATTTATTTGTGTAATGTAAAAAAATATATATCAAACATAACTGTCAAATAAAGTGTGTGTGTAGATTATGCTTTTTATGGTTTAATTTAAAAAATCTCAATATTTTAGTAGCATGAGTTTCAGTTGGTATGGATAGAACTGATAGAGAAGCCCATGATTATTAAATAAATGTCACACTGTTAAGCCCTAGTGAAATAGTTTGTAAATAAAAACCATCTACATACTAATTGTGCAATGATTTAAAAAAAATCTTTTGAGAAAAATCCGGATATTTTTTTACTTTACCTTCAGCACATTTGTTGACTACATATATTTTTATTGTTTTTTGTCTGTTTCTTGTCTCCCTGCCGCACTTTGCATTGTTTTTAGAATTTTGATATAGAAACAAAGCATATTGGATTAGATTGAACTGCACACACTGTAATTTCATACAAAATTAACAGACTCACCATCAACAACTAGGCAAAAAACATTTCACTCTGAAAATTTGAAAGAGGATAACTTGAAGCTTTTACAGAACCACTGGTATGATAAGACCGCCAAAATTATTATCAAAATTAAATGTATAAAAGAAAAAGCAAACGAAAGTGGAAATATGAAGACAAACAAATCAAATTAAACTAGATAATGTTGCTATTGAAAGCAATATTAATAAAAAATTGATCCATATAAAAAAGGATAATAAAATTTAAAATATAAAGACAATTAATGAAATAATTTAAATAATAATGTGCTTATGAATATTCAAATAATAAATAATGCGGCTATATAAAGTAGTATTATTAGAAAATAAGCCATAAATAAAAGCCTGGTAAGAAGAAATGTGCTAATACATAAATAAAAAGTACATACTGTGGCTATAAAGCAATATTGATCAGAAAAGGCTAATAAAATTAGATACCTAAAGATAAATAGGCCTATATGAAAATAATAATATTAAAAATAGTTGTTTTTTTCTAATAATATACCCTTGTAGAACAGGATGGATTTATAACTGCAGTTTGTCCTTAAAATTAACACTTTTATACCTACTGACCAGTTTATTAGCTACACCTTGCTAGCACTAACTGTGGAGCTTCAACTCGGGATTGGAAACATTCTTTCAAATTTAGGTCTATATAAAATGGCAATAGGCAGTTGAAGCAGATTTGTTGGCTGCTCATCGGTGCTGCAAATCTCCTGTTCCAACACATTACAATAGTGCTCTATTGGAATGAGATCAGGTAACTGTAGAGGCCTGAATACATTGAACCTATTGGTATGCTCAAAAAAACAGTTTTAAGATGATTTGTTATCCTGCTGGAAGTAGTCATCAAAAGATATGTACACCGAGGTAATTGAGAGCTGGACATAATCAATCAACAATCATCTGACAGGCTGTGGTGTGTGAACGATGCTTAACTGGTTCAGAGAGACCAAAGTGTACCAAGAAAAATATTCCAAGCATCATTATACCACCACCCGCAGCCTGAACTGCTGATAGCAGGCAGGATGGATCCACACTCACATGTTGTTTTCACTAAAGTCTGACCCTACCATCTGAATGTCACAGCCCTGCTTCAGTAGCCCATGTGCTTCAAGATTCTAAGTGTCACTGAAGAACGGTCCTCGGCATTCCTTGGATGTGACGACTGGTTATTTGAATTACTGTATAAACAAGCAGTTGAACAAGTGTACTTAAAGTGGGTGTGTTGGTAGTCTTGGAGAATTTTCGTTCATAGCTTTTGAAGAAATAGTTTGATTATTTGATGTTTACAACCTCTAATATGTATACAGTGGCATTTTTTCTTGTGATTCAAGATTGTTGAAAGTCCATTCTTCTCACATAAAGAGTAACTAAAATATTGTATATAAAAAGGGCTGATATATTTAAAGTTACAAAAATGGTCCTTTTAAATCATATAGGTCATTCTTCAAATTTACATGTATTTAAATCCGGCAAGTCTTTGGATGAACACTTTCGTGCAGTTTTTGATACAAAATGATTTACTCGTGACTCTGGTGTTATTGCAATTCATCCATTCATCCATCCATCCATTCTCTATACCTTTTATCCTTTTGGGGTCCTGGGAGGATGGAGTCTATGCCAGTTGACATTTGGCCAGAGGTGGGGTACACCCTGAACCAGTTGCCAGCCAATCACAGGGTCACATAGAGAGACAGACAACCATTCACTTTCACACTGATACCTAAGGGTAGTACAAGTCACCAGTCAACCTGCTGAGCATGTTTTTGGTCTGTGGGAGGAAGCTGGAGTGCCTGGAGTGAACTCACAAATGCAAAGGAAGAACATGCAGACTCCACACAGAAAGGTCCTCCCAGCTCAGGGATTAAACCGACGACCAAGGCATGCACACTACCTGCTCCCCCACTGTTACCATTAAGTCTAAAGAAAACTTAAGCATACAGTACGTCTAACAACAGCCTTTAACTTTTGATGTATTCCTATTCTTACTTTTTTAAGTAGTTTGTTCTGTCCTGTGTCTTTGGTCAGAGATGATCGAGCTGGGCTTGAACCTGCCTGATGGCAGCCTGATTGACGAGCTCATGGAGCTAACGGCTCAGAGCCTCGGCAACCTGGAGATCCAGGAACACTTCAACATCATCAAGGAGATCGGCAGAGGGAAATACGGAAAAGTGCTGCTGGTGACACACCGCTTCAGGGGTATAACTCCTCTAAGATGCTTGACTTCTTTGTTTTTTTAAACAATTCATATGAATATATTTTACATGCTTTTAAGCTCTATCTTCATATAACAGTTATTAAAAGAGGTAAGACAGGCTGAAGAACAGACAGAGATAAGTAAATGATAAATGGACTTTAGCTTATATAGCGCTTTTCTAGTCTTTTAAGTACTCAAAGCTGCTTAACACCGCAGGCCACACCCACCCATTCACACCCATTCGCTCTCACATTCACTCCACTGATAGTTCAGAGTTTCCAGTCATACATCAGTATCTCTAACACATTCACGCCCTTTCAAGCCCATTTACACACAACTGTCACAGCAGTGGGAGCAACTTGGGGTTTAGTGTCTTGCTCAAGAACACATCGCCACATGTTGCCCAGAGCTGGGCTTGAACCTGCAACCTCCCGATCGCTAACCAGGCGCACTATCCAACAGCGCCACCGCAGTGCAAAGGAAATAATAATAATAAGCTCAATTCATATTTCCATTACAAGTCATAATATTTACTCCACTGTGAAATTTCACCTTCACTGTGAGCGTCCTGGAGGTGGAATGTGAGGAAAGTGTTGACTACCCTTTGTTCCATCTTCATGGGTAGAAACAGAGGATTGGGGACAGGAGGGAATGAGGATTCAGCAGGAGACAGGAGCGCCACGAGTGTCTGCCTTTGTGTGAATGTTGGGACACACGCCATGTCATGCACATCTTAGCCACGTGAACTTCAAATGGTGTTAAGAAATTGTGAATTAATGTTTATGTCTTCAGGTTTAAATAAAGCAGAGCTTCGTTGTGGCGATTTTGCATGTAGATACTGTGAATTGGGCTTAGGATAAAGTTTGAATTGAGGTTGTCAACAGAAAAAGGAGACAGGAACAACATACAGAAACTAATAAATAAAAATCTATAAATCTTTTGGTCTGATCAAAGACAGTCTTTGTTTGAAAATGCGGTCCACTCAAAATGATACGCCAACATTTTTTAAAATGTGTTTTGTGTTCTTGCCTAACTCGAACAAGTTTAGCTCAAACAATGACAGTCAATGGGTAGTGTTAGCCTGCCTCCGCCTACAGTCATCAGAAAACTCTTGAGCAACTCTGAACGATCCTGTGTGTGGTTTATTTTCATATTTATCTCTTTCAAAAATTACATAAATTGCTAATCTTAGTCAAAAGTTGATAATGTAACATATAATAATGTATATAAAGTAAAAAGTCACAACAAGCCCACAAGATTGTTTAGAGCTGCTGAAGATTTTATCTGATGACTGCAGGTGGAGGCAGGATAAAAACACAGATTCACTCCAGTGTTTGAGCTATGCTAATTCATGGCGGGCGAATTCTGCCTATCTCTTTCTTGTTACTTGAATGCACAGCCAAAAAATGGAGTCTATTTGCTTGTCATGGACTTGGGAGTTAGGCAAGACATGAAAACAAAACATATGTTGGCATATTCCTTTAATAATGAAAGAGTGCTGACGTCACAAACAGCGGAGGGCCTTGGTACATTAAGACTTTTCTCTATCATTATAATGGCAGGAATTTATTATGGCAAGCACGGCAAACAGTTTTACTACTACTGTAATACAAAGGAATCAAAACTGAAGCATTTTCAACCAGCCTAAGAGTCTTCAAAATATAACAGCAGCCTGACAGGACCGGAGAAAATGATGTTAGATCGCAAAGAGATTTGTCAGTATCTGTAAAACATCCACATTAATAACAATATATGAATGATTGTAGTCCTTTGGTTTGACAGAAACCTAAAACCCCAGATGACCCTGAGAGGCAAAGATTGATGCCAACATGTATCAATGACCAGGACAGAGCAAACAAACAGCAGAACAGAATGCAGAGCATGATGCTGGCTCATGGCCTGGAGGTTTTGGATTGATGTGAGGAGGTCAAGGATGGAGTAAACATCTTTTATCAGAACAGAGTCACACAGGTCCTACTGTATGTATGATTTGAACCCTAGAGCAGTGACTCACAAAGTGGGGGCCATGGCTTTTTAAGGGGGTGGGGTGGGGGGTATTTATGTGGTGGTCAGCACTTGGCACTAATGAAGAAAACAGCTGTTGCAGTTAGTAAAGTAAATCAAAGAAAAAAAGTGTGAAGTGACTTTCTTTTCATTATCACACCCTTAAAGGGGTAGTTCAGTATTTTTGAAGTTGGGGGAATCAGGTACTTGACAACAGTCAGTGAAGTGGTTGAAAGGGCTCCCAGAAGTGCTGTACCTTTAAGGAGGGCAAGCTCAGACTGCCAATAAGGTACACTGCTGTTGGTGAGTTAGGTTATTTTGAGTTTTGTGAATTTTATGAAAAGTGAGCCACAAATCTATGTTGAATGTATGATTGGTCAAAAAGTATTTATTATGCTTTATTTTTCTCACTGGGAAGTCTCCATGTTTGGCATGATTTTGACGATACAGCAAAAGGCTATGTTATTCCACCTGCAATTTCACCAAATGGACTCAGTTTCCTCTGCTGTAGTTGTGTTTCCCTAAAATTGAACAAATAATGAGTTATTTTTACTCAGGCGCAACTACATTCCTTTTACTGTGGCTACACAGGGTTATCCTTTTAGGTGTTGGCTTTTATTTGATTTTTGTTTTATTCTCTAAATCTGGATTATTTGTTTCTCTATTTTAGTTTCAGAGGTATTTTTCGGGTTTATTACATCTTTTGTTCATTTTCTTTTATTGTTTGTTTTCTCGACTGTTATTTTAAAAACTTTAACACTTTCCCTTTACAACATCTTATCATGTTTTTTTTTATCAGTTCCTGGGTCCTGTTTTTCCTCGTTTTTAACTAAGGACAACGTTTTCTCAGTCATCTTTGGCTGTTAGAAGAGCCCTTACTAAGTGTCCTTGTTTGTGCATGTGTGTGTGTGCATGAGTGGTTTTGTGTGTTGAATGTGGTTTGGGAGCAAGTGTAGAGTTTTGTATTTTATTTATTTTTGCATGAAAAGTGCTTAATAATAATAATTTGATTGATTGAATTATTGATTGATTGGTTGAATGATACAGAAGTTCACTAGCAAACACCACGCCATCAATAAGACAAATTGGACATTTATTTATTATTAATGTTAGAAGATTAATTTGAATTTTGAAATGTATAACATGTTGTTGATAAAAAAAAATGTTGGGGAACTTCTTGGGAGCCCATAGCTCCTTGGCATGATTGGTATGATGAACCTCCTTTTAAGGCCCTAACAATAGGAGGCAGAAAAAAAATAAAACGGGAGTGGGAGGGAGTGGTGCATAATTTCAGCAAATCAAAGGTAGAAAATTGTCAGGTCTGAATTTATGGGAACAAAAGAGGTGTTAAGCTTTGGTCCTGCTTTAGGAACTCATAAGCACCCCAAGAAATCCCTGAGAACAAGATTCAGTTGGCAGAATTTGTACAGAACACATAAACATTTGCTGCATTGTAAAATAGTGCCAAATACAGGGATTTCCTCATTCTCCTTCAAGAACTGCTGGGAGCCCTTCAATCCACTTCACTGACTACTATCAAGGACCTGGTACAACCCAACTTCAAAAGTACTGAAATATCCCTTTTAGTTTCTTTTCTGTACTTTTTGCAGAAAATGTTTGGATCATTTCTCAAAGAAAAGCAATATTTTTGCTGTCATGTGTTGTTTAGTGTTACAAATATTGAGTGTAATATTAGGCATTATGATGAAGCTTAGCTTGGGGAAATTTTCTGAAACCGGACCCAATTTTATTTTAATTTATGACCCCTGATGAAGACTTTAAATACTTTAAATTTTAAGGCCCAGACTTATCAATAATAATTCCTCGTTTACAGGTTTTTGTTTTAAAATTAACTCCTAGTGTCTCTTTAAAGAAAACTTATACTTGCATAGACAGTAGTAATGATGACAAAATGATGAATGCTCCTCTACAGGGACTCCAATGGCCCTGAAAGTTATGCCCAAAGCCTCCACTAAGCTGCAGGGCTTCCTGCGAGAGTACTGCATCTCCTTACACCTGTCTTGCCACCCCTGCATCGTGGGCCTCTTTGGCATCGCCTTCCAGTCTAATGACCACTACTGCTTTGCCCAGGAGCTCGTCATTGGCAGAGACCTGTTTGCGGTCATCCAGCCAAAGGTGAGTCATACTTGGCAACAAAAGAGGCGAGGATATTAGACATCAGTAACACTTGTGGGGTTTGTATTTCAAGACAGTGACACTTATAAATGAATGTTAATGTCAGATTACTAACATGCTCACAAAACTAGCATGGTATAATGTTTTCCAAGGTGACCACTTTGGTTCGGCCTGTTTATATTTGCTTGTTATCACTGAACACGCTGCTCTGGCTGGAGAACCAAATGTATAAGTAGGTGTGTTTTCCTGATATCAGATGCCTGTACCATCTCAAGCTAAACTATTGGGAGGAAACATTGTTTACATGGGCCTGGTTGGACACACATTAGACAAATCTAAACACTATTCTGATTAGCCAGACTGCAGGACCAAACACCCACAGTTTGCAGTACCGGTTTTACTGTAGAGATTTAGACATGATAATTTGCAACAATGTTCACACAGCATGATTTCAGAGGTACAGAAAATATGAGGGACTGTGAGAGCAAGATTTTCAGTTTTTGAGAAAGAAATAGAAATTTTCCAAAGAAAACCCCACTCTTTGTGACCAGTAGTGTACCCACTTCAAAGTGTTCTGGTGTGCAGTGCAAGTTACTTCTTATTTTCCACCTGATGCACTTTTCAAACATGCAATTCTCATTTGTTTAAATAGTGAATTAACATGCAGGCTCCTAGGGTCTACTAGCCTAAAGCTATGTCCACAGGTAGCATATTTTTTAAAGTAGTGTTTTTCTCCTTTGTGTAAAAAACATGAATTACTGCATTATGTGGTACGAGTGGGCTCAGCACATCCAAACACAAGTCTCTGCCAGCTGTAATAAGATTTATGGTGAAAAATTGGTTCCTTTGATATGTATCTAAAAAACAGGTGAACCTTGCAAACTGTAACTGGCATATTTTCATTCAGATTCTGTTCAATACATAACCAAAACTATTCTGTTAGATGTTCCACTTTGAAAAATCTCAGTAAACCAATACAAAATAGAAAAGCTGCTGTATGACACAAACTGTTGGCTGTTTCAGATAAAATAGTAGGAGCAGTACTTTTTGTCTTATAAGGAAATAAGCTGCCAGGTTTCATTCAAGCTTAAGGACTTGACCTTTGGCAAGGACCTCCATGGTCTTCATTCAAAGTGGAGTTTCAGCAAAAGAGACACGTTTCCCACCATAGCAAAATATAATCACTTCCATCAACTCTGCAAATAAAGAGCTTTTTTATTCTCATGTTCCTGATCAATATAAACATGGTAATACCTAATTGATAGAGCTTCATTGATTGTGAAGACTTCAGTTTAAGTAGTGAAGAAGTGAATTACTTGTCCTGATTGCTGAAACGATGGCATGTGACATTATTTTTTAAAAAACCTTTGCCTTTATTCCTCCCAGTTCCCCTGGCAGGTAGTTCAGTGTTATTTTAACCACATACAAGTACACAGTGATATGAAACGCTTTTTTAGGACCATAAGGGTACACAACATATTCAAGAGTTGAGGCAGTTGAGCTAAATTTATAGTGTCAAAGAAACAGACTATGTCCCTAATAGGAGATACATGAAAAGCAAAAACACCCTGTCCGTTTCTTGTCTGGTTTCAGGTTGGCATCCCAGAATCTTCAGTAAAACGCTGTGTCCTTCAGGTAGCCAGTGCTCTGGAGTTCATTCACAGCCATGGTCTTGTTCACCGCGACATTAAGCCTGAAAACATCCTGCTGTTGGACAATCACTGCTGCCAGGTCAAGCTTGCAGACTTTGGCCTTGCCCAGAAGAGAGGCACCCTGATTCGCTTCATCACTGGAACCCTGCCCTACATGTCTCCAGAGCTTTGTACCGTGGCTCTGCTGGATGGTCAGAAAGAAGTGACAGCTCCTCCCCTGAGTGTGGAGCCAAGCCTGGACACCTGGGCTTTTGGAGTGGTTATCTTCTGCATCCTTACAGGCTACTTCCCCTGGGAGCGTTGTATGGACTCCGATGACTTCTACCTCGAGTTTGCAGACTGGTGCAAGATGGAGGAGAGGCCCAAAAATGAGCAGGACGTTCCTCCTTTGTGGAGGAGATTCACTCCAGATGCCATGGAGATGTTTGGTAAGCTCATGGATCCAGATGTTGAAAAGAGGTGCACAGTTGGGGAAGTTAGAGCATATGTGGAGAAGGACTGGCTTAGGAATGTGAATGGGACTGAGCAGGAGCAGGCAGCACACAAGTAAAGTTATTGTTTCTGTTTATAATGCAACACTAGATGTAGAAACCCAAAACCCAGGGATAGGCCTTAGTTGTAGGTGTCACTTTTTAAACCTCCTCATTAGGTCAGTCATGGAGGCATAAAAATACCAACTGATATTAGCCATGATTCGGTTTTGTTAACTGTTAATCCGTTGACATTAACTTTTAAACCTTGGAACAGGTTAACTATGTTACTAATTAGGTTCGCACTGGATGCGTTTTACTTGCATGACAACAGCAGTGCAAGCCTGTTTTCATTTTGGCAAGCATGCTAGTAAGTCAGATCTTTCAGACTGGAAGTGAGAGCCACACATCTCAGGTGCATCGCCCATGTCTCAGATCTCAAGAATAGGAGACTTGTTTATTATTTCTACGAGCTGTGCACATTTTTGCTAACTTTGCACAGCAGCTGGACCTGCTGGATTGCATGTCTGTCTTCAGATCCATCTTACCAATCTTCAATCTACAAGGATTGTGTGCAGACCAAAGTAGCACAGCCCAATCGTAGTCCTTAAAGCAGGTTGAGGAAAGAGCTATGAGTGAGATGACAGCAGGAAGTGACTGCATGCACTGGGATTAGCATAAAGGCTAACAGCTTCATTAGCATTTTTATCAGATCTTAACCTTATTTCTTTCTAAAATGAAAAACAATTAACATTTCATGCCTCTTTATAGCGGGGATATCTTTGCTCCAGCATGTTTCTTTGAGTGTTTGTTTTATGAAGTAGCTCATGTTCTGTAGCACAGTAGCTGTCGCCACCAACATTATCTGATTAGCCAGTAATGTGTGTTGATTGACAGAATGATCATCCAATCACCTGTTAAATTTTCTTCTGAAAGGTTCTGCCCTCCCCAAACACTTCAGTGGGCTTTTCCAAAATGGACAAGTGAGATTAGTTGAATAATTCTGGGCTAAAACAAACAGAAAATGACAAATATAGAGCCATATTTCCTTTAATCCACCTGGTATGTATGTCCACAGTGGTGAATATGTCACGAAAACGACAGAATGATGTTGCCAGCCTGGTGTGAAAGCTGTGTCGGCACTCACTGGAGCTGACGCGCGACAAATTCATATGAACAAAATGTTTACAGTGTGAAACAGGTGCAACTGTTCAACACAAGAGCACATGAGCCCAGTTATTACTGTTGGGCACGTTTTGTTTGTCTTGCTTGTTGTTTATGCTACTGCATGACTTAACGTCTATGATAAACTAAACTGACAGTAATCATAGTAACAGGTGTAAAAAAAACACTGCTTGATCTTGGCAGTAGAAATTCTAAATATAAAATGTCTCCTAAACTCATTTGATATTTTATCACTGCCTTAACTCTGGAAGGGCATCATTTCTTGTAGGTCAAGCAGCTTTTCACAGTAAATGTGCCCTGGGCACTTCTCCTTAGTGTTCAATAAGCTCTTTAAGGTACAGGAGGCTCTTGCTTTTGTTGTTTGAAATCCATCTACAATATTAGATCAGGGTCTGGATTCTTTTTTCTCTCAAGCAAATAACAGACTGTGTCTTCTTGCTGTGCTTAGTCTTGCCATGATCTGTGATATGAAGCTGTTTTCTGCAAACAAGGTCCCCAACCACCAGGTACTGGGTCGAATGGGAATTAGAGGGAATGCACTTAATCGCCTGTTTTGAATAACTGAGACCGAACAAAGTTTTATTTGGAAAGGATGAGCCAAAACTCGGATATCCATCAGTGTAGCTTGATTACACAGGCTGTACACACAAGTTCCATGTCTCTGTCACCACTATGATAAACAATAAAGTAAAACTAGAGATAATGTGCTCATGCACTCTTTCTTTTGTGATCTGCATGTGGTTGTAAATATATTTGATTCACACAATGTATGTAGCAAAGGACGGTTCAGGCACACGGGTGCTGAACTTCCTTAAGTAGAAAGATTCAATTCAGACATTGGGACTAATTGAATACCCATCAGTGATCAATAGAAACATTGAACCTGCTCAGACCCTTCCTCAGTTTTCACATGGTGCATTTGTGCACGCTGGAGCTTTGTTCTGCCTAGTCAGCATATCCTCACCTACTGGAAGCGTACTCGAAGTACAGTACAACTCTGAGCAGCTTAAATGTCAGTTCAGAAGACCACAAGAAAAACACAAATTCACGAGATAATTGCCAGATCAAGAGAAAAACAGGAATGGCTACATGTAAACCGTAGAGTGTGGTGCCTGCCTGACAATAATATGCTATCTCCATTGTATTTATTTGTACAAAGTGATGAGTTCTGAAATCAGCTGTTAATTCTACCCCGTAAAATACTTGGTTTCCTGTTTTGGACCGATCTGGGTGGCCTCTGCCAAAAATACATTCTCTGAACCAGTAAACCAGTGTGGAGATACTTTCCTGGGATGCGCTCAAGACAGATTGGTGCACAGGAAACGAGCTGACACCAATTATGCAAAGAGTGCAGTGTATGGAATGCTGCACAGGCAAATTTGGGGTCATAACAGATGCATTAGACAACCACCATCAGCATTGGATGAATGCCTTCTCCAGCATTGTTCTCTATGCTTAGTAGTTAAAGTAGTAACCGTGTCAACTGGAGACTTTCAACCAAGTCCATTTCTAAATGTCCCTGTTTAGCAGCTGATAAATAAACAGAATAAGTCCTCTTCAATGTATCTTCATTGGAGTTTGATCCTGATCCTGTCTTATGGTGTTATGGCTATACGATGCACAACATATCTGATATTTTTTGTCATTGCCCCACTCACACACGATGGCCATTCAGCAACTTTATTGTATTGTTGTTTGTACTGTATTAAATAAAATTGGGCTGTGGTACAAAAAAGGGAACGCTGTTCTACGATTTCACTTTGGTAGCCGAGTTTGGTTGTTCCTTACCCAGTTTAAGACTCCGACACAGCTGGTTCTGTTTCAATTAATGACCACTTCAACTTAGAAATGAAATTGTTGAGCTTTAGCACCAGTTCAATATCATTACATAATCCTGCAATCGAGTGTAATCCTTCAATCCAAATTCCACGCATTGTGAAAGTGAAGGCTGGTCGCTCAGAGTACTGATTTAGATTTTTTTTCTGTTCTTACTTCAATTTCGTGAACTGATTGAAATAAATAATAATCACTTTATAAGTTTGAATGCATATTGTATAAATACATAAATATATAGATGTGTTTGAAAATAAATGTATTTATGAGAATATAAAGAACACACAGGAAGATATGTAGACTCTTTTCTTTTTATTGTCTCTGTCTTATTCATCAGAACAAATATTTGTACAAAAATGTGTGTATAGATAGAAGTGTACAGTCGTGAATTGTGTATGGTCATTTTGTAAGTGAGTGCACATGTAAGACATGAATAAATACATCAGTCCTTTCGGCCTTGGCCTTTTCATGTCCGATATCGTGTTTCCTCTTTGAAGTTTGATCGATGACCTCTGTCACACCTCTGTCTAACTTATTGTTAACCCCACCTGTCACAGACCTTCTCCAGCTCCTTCACACTGTCTGGTTACTGCCACACCTGCTTCCTGCTGATGGACGGCCTTTTGTTTGTGCAGATGAGATGCTGCAGGCTCTTTTTGGATGTTGGCAGGCCCGAGGGGAGGCAGACCCAAACTTGGCCTGGGGCCTGGTCCCTCATTCTTTACAGCATTTTCAGAGCATTACACTAACCGTGCTCATCTTTCAGTTGACCCCTGAGCTCTACGACACTCTCAGGCCCATTATTACAAACACTTACAGAGCCGAGGAAAGTCAGGCAGCAAAGCATGTGTCAGTATTTGACTTACCAACCATCCGTGCTGGCGTTCTGACACACATCACACTCAGTGGCTCAAAAGATTTCAGTAATGTGCTGCATGCCTGTGCCATGTAACAAGGCATCACAACCATTGTGTTAATCTTGTGGACAACACGCTATGCACAAGAACTTACAAAGAGCTCTACAAACACAAGTAGCAACCAGATATCTGACCTTTTTCTATTGCAGCTTTCTGCAGCTGCTTTCATGGAAACCCAATCAGTACAAACTCTAAGCATTAGCAGATAAGTCAAGTGTAATCTCCAAAAACTCACAGAAGTCTTATCACACCATTTCCTTTTCCTGGGAGATAAAGATTTTATGATGTGCACTATGGTTGCAAGGCTTGCATTTGACATTATCTACACTGCTGTCATAGCTCCTAAATTCTTAGCCGGACTCCAGTAAATCATCATTATGTGGGTAATGCATCTAGACTAATGTCTTGACAAGGACTCTTTGTGGCTTTACAAGCACTGTATATGTATGCTAGGTAAATATATATATATATATTTAAAGAGCAGCACCTCAAATTTATTGGACTCTTAATGTATATTTTAAAATAAAGTAAGATACACACTAACCTCTTTAACTTCTTGTTAATGCAAAAAGCTGATTGGCCAATCACATGGCATCAACTTAATGTATTTAGGCATATAGATATGGTCAAGACAATCTGCTGAAGTTTACGCTAAGCATCAGAATGAAGATGAAAGGGGATTTAAGTGATTTTAAATGTGAACTGATGGGCTGTTCTAAGAATTTCAGAAACTGCTGACCTACTGGGATTTCCATACAACCATCTTAAGGGTTAACAGAGCATTGTCCAAATAAGAGAGGAGCTGTAGTTCACTGGACGAAAATGCAATTTTTAAGTCAAATTTGACTAAATAATAAGCACCACAGTGGTTTGATGCCTCGAATCCAGAAAAGTCATGTGCTTTTTCAGAGTTGGAAATGGCAAAAAAAAAAAAAAAAAAGAACATGTTAGCATGTCTGCTTTGGCCAAACATCTGACCTGAGGGACAAAGGTCCATTACAAGTCCATTTTGTTTCCTGATAGTGTCATGATCACTGTTTTTTGTTGTCAAGTTACCCGTTTTGCCGTCCTGTTTTATGTTGATTCATGTGTTCCTGTTTTATTTTGTTACTCACACCTCTTTCCTGTCTCCGTAGGTTCACTTCCTGTTCCGGCTTGTCACCCCTGTTCCCTGATTGTCCCTTCCTAGCTGTGTCCAATTACCCCTCATTACCTCTTGTATTTAACCTCCTGTCTCCCCTTGTCTTGTGCCGGATTGTTAGCTCTTCAGTATCTTTCTAGGCGTTCTATTTCCAAGTCATAGTCTTGTCTTTTTGAAACCCTTTTGTCTTTTGGATTACGTCTTTTGCCTTATCCCATTTTTGGTACCTCTGCCTTGATCTGCTGCCTGATTTTCTGTGTGCTGACTTTGGACTGTCTGAGAACCTGTTTTTGTGTAACGAACCTTGGACCGCATTAAAAACCCTGAACTCTGCCTCTGTGTCATCGTCTCCTTTTTGAGAGTTGGCCATTGTTCATGACAGATAGGACCAAACTGTATGCAATAGCATGTTTGTTGGCATGTTTCAAACCCAAAAAGTCATGTTTGGGCATATTTTTTGAGAGTCCCAAATGTCAAAAAAGTCATATGTTAGCATGTGTGTTTTGTCAAAGCCTGAGCTAAGGGAAAAATATTATAAATCAATTTTTTAGTCAAATGTCACCAAACTGTCTGCACCAGCATGTTTTTCAGCCTGTTTAACTCCCAAAAAGTCGTGTTTGAGCATTTTTTGTTTTTCGAAGTCCAATGATGAAAATAAGTCATATGAGTGTGTTTTCTGAATGTTTGACCTACTGAAAAAAGGCTTATCAATCCATTGTTTTCAAGCCAAGTATGACCAATCTGTCTTCACTCTCATTTTTCTGCTTGTTGAACACCCAAAAAGTCATGTTTAAGCGTAATTTTTCTTCGGGATCCCAGTTGGCAAAAGAAAAGTCATATGTTAGCCTAAGAGTTTTTCAAATCCTGACCTGGGGCAATGTTCTTTTGTGTCAATTTTTTTGTGTGAAATTTAACCAAACCTTCTGCACCAGTATGTTTTCCTGCCTGAATAGCTCACAAAAAGTAATTAACCAGTTAAAAAAAACTGAATTTGAAATGGCAAAAAAGTCATATGTTAACAAGAGTTTTTCAAAGATCTGACCTGAAGGAAAAATCCTCATTCTGAAACATCCTGAGACGGTCCCTGTTAAGACCAGCTCGTTTGTGGAAAGGTAACATAAAACTAGATGTTACCGGTTTAATAAGTTTTTTTATTAACAAAAATAATGTGTTTGACAACAAAAAGGCAGGAAACTAAATACTAAAAGTGTTGCAATCAAGTTTGAAAAGGAGAACAACACAAGACTCTAACCGAGAGTTAGATATTATCTTATCACACAAAAAAAACTCCTTTAACTATTTTCTATAAATATAAAACAACTTCACCCAAACCCTAAGGGTGACCTAAAATGTTTTCAAAATTACAAAGAGTCACAGAACTTGTGCCTCACAAGTTAGCAAAATTCCAACCACAAAGTCGATCTAGCAAAGAGGTACGTGAGCAGGGCTGGCTACAGCTTGCTGAAGAGAGTCGGTCTCCTGGACTTTTATATCCTCCATCTGCTCCTCAGTCACTCCTAATTGCTGGGTTCAGGTGGAAATCAGTGTTTTCAAGTGCACGTGGACTGGATCAGTCAATTACTGCGGCAGCGGTAGGGGCAGAATAACGCTCACGTACACACACACAAACTAACACACACTCAAGGGAGAGGAGGGAATTCCCCAGAATGAGGCAGCAGCCATGACTAGTCATGTATTAGATTTTTTTTATTTACAATAGCAAAAATCAAATCAAGAATTTGAGGGGAAAATGCCTTTAATCAATTTTTAACCTTTTCACGCATGGTGTCCAGTCCGCCAGATATTTGGGATACATTTTATACCTTTATGTTGCAGTAACAAGCCCAACTACCAGGTGGTAAATTCACAAAACCTTTTCTTAAGTTTCATAAAAATATATTTTTTGCACATTTTTACCATACCAAGATATTGCATCATAGATTCAAAATAGCCTACAAATAGCAAATTGCACATTATGCATGTATTCACATATCAGATAATTGTGTATTTATTCAAAAGTGAATCTTTTTATCAAACAACAATACTACATATACTTCAGATTTGGCTTTTTCTTTTAATTACTCTAAATAAATGTTTGTTAAAGACAATTGTCTGTGGATCTTTATCAAAGTCCAATTAATTAGTATTTATACTAGTATTTATACTGGTGATAAATGGTAGTGGATGCCTAACTTCCTCAAAGAATAACATAAAGAAAATGACTATGATTTTGGACTTTGTTTAAAAGTGAACACAGATATTTTTAGAAGTATTTCTTTGGATTTAATAATTCATGCATGAATGGGTGAAAGAAATTAGGGCTAAACCTTCTGCACAGCATGTTTTCCTGCCTGAAAAGATTCCGAAAAAGTCATACATCAGAAATGGAAAAAAAACGCATATGTTACCATGCAATTTTTTAACAACTCTGACCTGAGGGAAAAAAGCTTCTAAGTCCATTTTTAAACTCACTTATGCTCCTCTGTTGTATAAAGAAATAAATAAACTGTATATTACCTATTATGCCACTTGCGCTGTTTACTGTTGCAGTTAAAGTAAGTATGTAGTATCACAATGGCGTTGCAGTCTTTATTGCTATGTCTATTTCTTCCACAGTTTTTCTTTATAGCACACTTGCATTCACAGAACTTTTGCATTTCTGCTTTTGTATTAAAATATTTGCAATGCTTAAATATGCAAGTTTATGAGTCAGCTAAGGTCAAATAGAGATTTAAGTAGAAAAACACAGCTTTATTAACCCACACTGGCACACACAGCAGTTACCATACGTCCAGGATTACAGTGTAACAATACACACAAACACACACACACAGTAACTCTATTAATAATACAACTCTGTGATGGAAAATCTCCACAACTGGGCCTGTTTCCCAGCCAGTCTCATGTGTGTATGTACCGTTAGTTAAAAAAGGAAACAGCGTGAGGGGACTGAGGAGAAAGTGATCAGCTTTGCTGTGTTTGGAAACAAGCAGGAGACAGATACTGTATGTGACGAAAGGTTATGGACATTCGGTTTAAAGAACATAGAAGTTTTTTATGATGTGGGCTTTTTACTTTGTCAACCAGGCTGCATGTCCCCAACCACCAGGCCACAGACCGTTACCAGGCAATTAAGCAAATACTGCTGGGACAAACAGACAAAAAAATAATTGATTTAACCCTCATACCTGATGGTATTTCAAATTCTGCCCTTTCAGCAAATCTGAGAATCTATACAAACTAACGTTGTTGCATATCATTGACATATCAATGTATTTTAATTTAATTAAAAAAATAATAATTTTGTGAGGGGCTTAAACAGAAATGTGTGATGTAGCCTATCACATACAATCTCATTCAAAGGGTTAAAATTATGAAACTACTCTTGATAGAAGAAAAAAATGGACAAAACATTGGCTACATACTTTTGGGGCTTCTTAAAAAGGGATGTCAAGAATGTCCTTTTGCAAGAAATGATGGAGTTTTTTATCCTAACATCAGATAAAACTGAAAATTTACAAAAAACAATGTCGTTGTGATATTGAAATGTGAAACAGGGTTCTCAGTTAGTTCCCAAGCCAGCCAGAACTTGGGGTTTGGGGTGGGTTTGAAATCCATCCGAGCTAAACAAAGACCAACAAGGCAAGCAAACCTAAATGTAGAAAATTATGGCTTGAATTTGGCTAAATATCAAAGCCCAGCTAATGCTAGCATTGCTAGCACTGCCAGCCCCCAGTCCTCTTAACAGATTAAGAATCCTCAAATCCACACCTAATATGTTGACATTTTGCTCCAGTCAATAAACAGGTGCCATCCAAAGCAGATTTGTCTTTATTTTGTGGAAAGGAACACAATAAAATTTGTCTTTATAAGATTCATAGCAACCACCTAAAAAAACACTGATGCATCCTACTCCTGCCTCCATAAAGCTAGCTGCATCTTTGAGAAACCATAGCACCACACCCCTGTTAGCTGTCATGTTTGCTGTTTCGTACCATGATATTTGACCAATTCAGTGCAGAAAATACTTTGTTTTGGATCACTTTGTTTGACAAAACTTAAAAAAATAGTCTTTTGACAGAAGGGAGTTTGTTCTTGACTGTATATCTGTAGATATGAATGAAAACTAACAAACTGATCAAGCATCAACCTTAAACTCAATATAGTTTTTCATGTTTTCCATTCTGACTTTTATGATATGAGAGTAGCTACAGCGACTGACTGAAAGTGTTTTCTCTGTCACTTCTGATCAGTTCATCTCTCCTGTATCTATTTCAGCTTCAAGCATCAGCACAGCCTTAATCCCACATCCTGATCCTGGAGCAAGGCCTCTGTCAGTGAGCTTAGCTGTGATGTTTACATATCATACGATGGCTGCTGCTTACAAATTAGTCCCTTTGGGTGTATCAATGACTGTTATCTCAGTGGCCCTTTGCTAACTCCTGACTAAACATGTGTGGATCGAGCAGCTCTGTCAGTCTCTCAAAAGCAGCTCCAGCATGTCTGTTGGTCCCTGATGGATGGCGTTACTCTTGTTAACATTTGTAGGCTGCAGCTGCTCTGTCATTTGTCCTGACTATTGCAAGAAGATTTTTAAATAATCACGGGGAATGTTAAAGTGTAAGGGGACTGAAAGAGTATTCAGTGTGTTTAGAGCAGAGGGAGATTGTTGAGATTTTTATATGACAGCCTTTGGAACCACTTGGTTTTTCTTGGAATGGGAAATGGCATATGACAATTAAGAGATCACAACTTTACTACTGTCAAACAATAAAAAATATGAGTTCTGATTGCATGTTTAAGATGTGTAATTTTTGTTCGTTTTTTTTTATCAATATACTGTAATTATTTGAAGCAATACAAGTTACTCTGTTACAAAACAACATCTGCATGAATAAATGATTGTCCATTTTGTAACAGCAGTTGTCCCTGCCTGCGTCCCTCCCAACACGGCTTCATTGAACATGAGTCTGGTTCTGCCCTAGATTTCCTACCTGCTTAACAGAAGGCTTGATTCTTGCCACTCTAGCTGTTGCTAAATGTGTCAAAGTGCTTTACCCATGGTGGATTCATATTGGGTCTGTATAATAAATAAATGAATAAATAAATAAATAAATGAAATAAAAAAGAGGGGTACAACATTGATGTACCAATTTGTCTCTATTTGTTAAGTGCTTTGGGACAATATTTGTCAGAATTTAGGGCTGTAAAAATGTCCCGGTTTAGCCAAGACCATCCTGATTTCAAGCTTTCTGTCCTGTTTCCCCACAGGTATGTTTTAAAACACTAACATGAGGTAGATAGGAGACATGTTTAACACAGAAAAGGCATAAAAATAAAAAACAAACTGAATATGGACTCATTTCGTTGCTTGGGGAGCAGAAGAACATGGCACAGAAATGCTTTGCGCTCATTCCATAACTTTCCATGAAAACGCTTTATTTATTTATTATTTTTTTTTTTTTTAACTTCCTGTCGTTTTTAATGTCATAGCTATACAGCCTCTACCTGCGTGTTTTTCTGGATGTCTCAGTCAGACGCTATGGCAATGGTGGAATAGTCACCTCCTAAGCTTTTTCCTAACCACTTTTCCTTAACCCTGATGGAAAATGTTATGAGGTTAAGGGAGGGACGAAAGAAGAGGAAAGGAAAAGAGGACAGCAGTAAATGAGGAATTTGACTGAACTTTCACTTTGTCTCATATGTATGCAATGATGATGTCTTGTGTCATAGGTAAGCCATGAACTACAATGAACTACAAGAAGCCTCTTTGTCATCTGTTTTATCTCACAGGGTTGTTTTGTGTCAGCTTCATCTATTATCATTAACAATCCACTGTTCTGTTTTTGTTATTGGTATGATTCACTTCATAAATAAAGACTGATAGAAACATGGTAACTAATAAATTAATATAGGAAACAAGTACCACAATTCTTTGTTTATTATTCATCAACATTGTAGGCAGTTATGGAGAAAAAGAAATGCTGTAAAATAAGTGCTTTTTAAATTATAATATTTAACTGTTTTACCCACCATTCTAAAAATGATTAATGAAGAAATGAACCAAAGGTTATATTTTTGAAAGCACCAACTTTGAAACTAAAGGAGATAATAAAGAAAGCACTGAGACACTTTTCCTAAGCATTTTGACTATTCGCACAGCTCTTATCGCAAACTTTGCTTAGGAACCTTCCTAAGCTAAAAGGACTATTCGACTGCAGCCTATGACTGTTTGAAAGTTCCTTCCATGGCCTGTAACCCCCCTCTCATCAGACATCATTTGGGCAGCAGATCAGCACAGAGCTCATTATCATAGCCTGCTCACACTCTCAGACCAGAGTATTTCAGAAGTGGCGGGAAAAAGAGCTGCATCTGATCCTCTGATGGCGCAGTTTGGTAGTGCGCTTGATGAGTGATCGGGAGGTTGCAGGTTCCAGCACAGCTCTGGGTGACACATGGTAATGTGTCCTTGAGCAAGTCACTTAACACCAAGTTGCTTCCACTGTTGCGGTGTGTAAATAGGCATGAAAGGGTGTTCATGTGTTAGTTGATACTTCTATGTTACTGGATAAGTAACATAGAAATTCAGAACCATCAGTGAGTGAATGGGTGTGAATGGGTAAGTGTGACCTGCGATGTAAAGCAGCTTTGAGTAGTCAAAGGCCCCATCCACACGAAGACAAAACGCTAAACAGTTTCCAAAACGATCGTCATAAAGACGAAGGCGTTTCAGAAAATGTGTGCGTCCACATGAATGCACTCGATACGCATCAAAACGCCGTAAAAACACATGCCAGATCTCTAGGGGCGCTGTAACAATATGACGGAAACAAGCGGAAACAGACGAAAAAGCAGCACTTGCGGAAAAAGTTGTAAACAGAGATCGTGATAAAGTGATCATAAAGTGCTATAATGTGTCCTCAATAATTGTTTGTTCAACTCGGTGGTGATTGAGAAGGAGATTTTGCTGCAACAGGGATAGTATGGTCACTAGCTTCATTAGCACATATGCTACACCGTACGTTGCCATTGTTATTGTTGTTGTTGCCGCGTGTGGTGCATGCGTGTCAATGACGATATGAAACTATGACATAAGCGTATCTGAAAAGTTACGGAGAGCCAGTAAACACGGAGCTGCGTATACGGCGTTTCAAAATCTTTCCACTATGGAACCTGGTTTCAAAAATGATCGTTTACGGACCCCCAAAACGCTGTCTTCGTATGGATGATACGCAAATTCGGCAAAAAATGTATGCGTTTAGACCTCTGTTTGGCTTCATGTGGATGGGGCCAAAGTCTAGAAAAGTGCTATATCAGCTAAAGTCCATGTACCATTAATCCTCTACAGCTGTGGCCATGGCCACATCAGCATCCCAACCTTTTCTCATTTAGCCCCAGGATATATTCAAATTCAGATAATGTGAAGAGGAATAATATACTGTATGTTGAGATTAAGTGTGTCTTCTTTTTGGTCCCTAAAGTTGTAAAAGCAACCCCAAACGCTTTAGATTCAGACAGTTTTATCAGGAACGACTTTATGTTTTATATTTATCCATCTGTCCAACATTATAAGTTAATATCCAACAGTCTCATTGAAGGACAACATCCCTGCTTTAGAAATTCAAAGAATCTATGATACATATGGAGGCAGTATGAGTGATAAGGACTGATCTCACTATGAAAGGGTGATAACTGCTACGTTTAAGTGGAAAAAAATATGCAAACCAAAACAATAAAAGGTAATTTGACTTAGGTATTTATATTATTTTTTGGTTATTTTAAAATGTGGCTCCTAAACTTCTGCTGAGGAAAAATGACCTTTATACAAATGTAGTTGATAAACCTTGTTCTACAGAGATAGTTATTTATTATTCAGTTTGATCAAATCCTTGCTTAGTAAACATCCAAGACATGATGTTTATGGACACACACACCAGGACATTGGACCTTTAATGAAATAGAAAGTCCAAAGTTTAAAAGATGTCAAGATTATCCAGTGTCACGAAAGAGTTGTCTTGTGAGGAAAACGGCTTATTGTGCTGTGTATCAAACTATATACAACATTTAAAACATACAGTCTGATACTCAACATCTGAGCCATTTCCTGAAGTCTTGGAGGTTCTCAGGGTAAACACGAAAATGAAACCTTAAAGAGGTTAAATTTTTTAATAGATGAAGTTCATGCTGTGAAATGAACTCCAAAACTGAACAAAATGTAAAAAAGAGATACAAAAAATAACTTCAAGTATTGTACAAAACAGGAATGAGAAATGCTTTATTTGATAGTTTACCTCAGGTACATTTTAGCTAATGTGCAAATTAGATAAGCAGAATTATCGCACTGTACATAGTTTAAAGACATTTCACAGCTCCAGAGACCTTGGGCTCTATTTTGCTTGTGTGAAGTGAGTTGTCTACAGCAGTGGTTTGCAAATGTTTGAGTTTGGTATGAAGAGGTTTAAAACATCCTCAAGTTATGATCATCCTGCTTTGTGCCTGACCTTTACTTGTTTAAGACAAATACACCCTTGGGCACAAACGGAAGCACATGTTGATTTGGCGTTAAACAGCATGTGTGCACAACATATTTACTCATTTAAAGGTACTATGAGGAGAATCTACTACCGGCGACATTAAGACTCTGCTACCCATGAGCATGTGCAGCGACTGTCTTAATGCTGTGTTCCATTAACCTCGGAACTGGGAGTGACATCATCTCCGACTTATCGGTGTTCCAGTTGAAGTCGGAAAAAAACATGCCGATCTACCAGGCTATTGTTAGCTGTTGTTAGCACGCCCTGCGTTGCTGTTCACAAATATCACATGAAGAATGTGATTATCACTATGGCAGCATTTTTTGTAAATATAAGTCTAACAATATGATGTATACAGCTGATCTAGAGCGACACACCCCAGTCAGAAGTGCAAATAAATTGATTATTACAGGAGCTAAATAACTGTTCACACTGGGGGCATCCATCTTCAATTGTCAACGAGGTTTCACCAAGTTCCCAGTAGGAAATTCAGACTTCGGGGGGGGCGTTCCAGTTGCAGTTTTCTACTCGAAACTCGGAAATTCCTACTTCTGACCACAACTGAAACGCACCAAAAGACGTGACCCAAGCCAAAGTGTGTGTTTGTTGTGATGCAAATAAAAATGCAGCTCGGACCTTCCTCAGAACTCTGTATTGCTTTACAACTTCTTTTTTCAACAACTTACAGGATGCAAAGAGACGAGGTAATGTATCTCTTTCTAGTTACGTAGCGGTAGTTTCTGATGTGTGACAACAAGCAATTTTTGGAACACTTATTATCGAAGTTTTGTAGCCGGCTATATATCGCTACTTACAGCCCGGTGCTCTAAGACTTGTCCGAATAGTATAAATTTGCTCTAGGTTTAGTTGTCTTGTTCCCGAAGTTGAGTATCCAGGCCAGTCCAGCCCTGTCCGACCCGACCGCGAAGCTAAGGAATAGCATTTAGATAACCTATTTTGATGCTATAAAACTCATCTTAAAGTGTGTATTTTGATCAGGCATATATCTAAAGGTGAGACTTTTTTGTAATCACTTAGAAACTCCTCACAGTCCCTTTAATAGAGACAGTGCCCATTAAAGAACATCTATTCAGAAAACAATTGATGTAAATATGCCAGATTATAGATTCAATGCTAACTTACATCTACATTCTCTAGGCAGAGCACATCACAAGACAGTTCATTTGTAAAACTCTAAAAGTCAATGGCTGTAGGACTGGTTTGCTTTCAGCCACTGCTCGACATTGCACCAGATATAAAATAGGGCCCATTGTCTCTGTCTTTACCAAGAGACACATTCACAGGTACTGAGTTTGTTTAACCCGTGTTAACAACAAAAAAGTTAAGCATGACTTCTGTACAGAAAAAGTAAAAAAAAAAGAAAAAAAAGCAGTTGCACTAGTTTTTGTATTAACTGTCACCTCTTAAAAAACTTATCACAGTTTTTTTAACATACTAAAAATTTCATAAGCGAAATGTTTAAACTATACTGTGTGATTCTGAAGGCCATGTGTTTGGTTGATTCACAATGAAAAAGTTGATATCGAGTTCTTTTTTTTAACTTTTAGGATTTTTCTGTTTTTTTTTTTGGTAAAATAAAAGCTCTGGGTGAGGGATGGTAAATTTATTCTGACAATTTGTTCTTATTTTTTTACTCCCTTTTATTTTATGCCAGACTCCGCTCACCCATTTTGATCCGGTTCTAAGTAGTCCTCAACTTCTGGCAGTGGTTCCACAGGTGGGGCTGGAAAGTCTGCCTGTCTGATGTGGTCCTCGTCATGGACATCAGCTGCTGTGATCTCGGGGCTGTCCTTTTCGCTGTCACTCCTCCGGGGTTCATCCATTTCAATGGCTTCTTCATCTGTTAGTGAACACAAACACAGCAATGATTTTTTTCTTTTCTGAATTTGCTTGTTGTGGTTCATGAAATTGGAAGAGTATCAAGTGTTTAGATTTAGGTATGAAACAAATCCGATGAGTCCATTTCAAAACTTTCCTGCTCTTAAGGTGAGGGTGCCTGCAGGGCTCTGGTTGTTTCTTGAAGAGGCCATGAAAGTGGCCTGAGACGCGGTCAAAAGTTGATCTTCATCAACATCATCATATGGAAAAGAGGAAGTGCTCCGAGCGTCTCTCTCCTTGATGAAATTAGCGTCAGGTCTGAATTCTGTGAACAAGAAATATGCATTACCAAATCAATAAAGAACTTCCTCTGATATTTTAAAGTCATAGATACAAACTGTATGTATATTATGGCTGGGTATTTCCAGCAACCACACGATACGATACGTATCCTGATACACATAAATTGTGAACACTGACTATGCTTTTAACAGAATTCCCAGCAACTGTTGTTTTTATTACATGAAGAAAAAGAACAAGCATTAAGGTTTAAATAATTCTTCAACGTAAGAACTTTAGTTCAGGTCCCCAAAGATGGTAGACCTAAGTTTAAACTTGAAACATGTATTTCTTCATGAATCGTGGCTTCTATTTTGAACTTTTCCATTGTTAATATTACCCAAAGTCAACTGTCCAAACATTGAGACTGTATCGATTCTGTAGAATCTGTATCGATACAAGTATCACCAAGAAGTGCATGACAATATTTTGCTGTATCGATATTTTTAGCACAGGCCTAATGTATATTATCATTTATTAAGGATGTTAGCTTTTTTGGCAACCTTTGCTAGTTTGTTAGTTAGCTAACAAGAAAACTCAAAAATTATCAAAAGATTTTCATGACATTTTAGGGCCTTGTTGGTCATGGCACAACAAGACGTGCTAAGATCTTAATGATGATCCCAATTCTGATGAAGATCATGGCATATTTTTAAGAATTTGACAACATAACAAATGTCCATATTCCACAGCTTTTTTCACTTATAACTCAACAACTTCTACATGGATTTTCATGACACTTTCAGGGGATGTTGGTCATTTCTCATGAAAGAAGTAATAAGATTCGAGTCTGAATCCGACAACTTTTTCATGCATAACATTTAGACATTAGACAGGCAAGGTTTCCTCATTTTTGCTAATATCGTTATGCATTGTCAATGGCATTTTTAGGGAATGTTAGTCATGACACAAGAAGGAAGATATACAAATTTTGTTGGTAAAACAGTTTTGGATGTGGATGAAGGAATTTCTTTCAAGGATTTGTTAACATTGCTAGATGGGATGTTTTCCTCAATTTTTACATTAACTTGCTCGACAATGTTGAAAGTGCCTTTGGCAGAGATTTGGAACTGTGTGTGTGTTACTGAGTGTGGTGGCATAACATGATTTAAACAAATAAGAGTGTTAGCTTTCAATCTGGCCTTTCATTATTACCTTCACCAAGAAGGAAATGTTCTTGCCAGCATTTGTTGTGATTTTTGTTAGTTTGTGAACAGAAGAACTCAAAAAGTTGGGAGCAAAATTTGATGAAGTTTTAATGGTAGGTCAGAAATGAGCCAAGGACCACCCGATTAGATATTGATAGTGATTCAAGTCTTGAATGGAAATCAGTGTTTTGACAGTAAAGGCTGTAAAAATTAGATAAAATGGGTTCTGTAAAGCCATATATATGAAGAAAAAAGTGTTAAAATGTGTATGCTGTTTTGGTTTCATTGGCTGTTTTCAGGTCCATGCACATTTTGATTTTTAAGGCTGCAAAAATCTCACAGTTTTGCATTTCTCCAATTAAATTGTTTGCACCCTAATTTTTTTATTGACTCAGAACTCTTGGCTCCATCAGTGGCAAAATCTTGCCTGGTTTGCATTGCAGTTCAACCCTAACTAGGGCAGAGCTGTTTAAAGGTACTGTTGCCATTTTTTAAAAGTAAATCTCTTAAAACCCCATCTTCTTAAGCCTTGACAAATTTATGAGACCCCCTCTCATAAATACAAGAAAACTAAAAATATATATATATAAATGAAAAAAAAAACATCCCAAAAATGTTTTTAAATTGAAAATGTAATTGTTATTAGACAAATATATTAAACACAGATGAGGAATTTCAAACTGAATTGACATTTTTTGTTTACCCAAATACGAGACGCTCACTGGGCTACTCTGAAAAGTCAGAAATTAATCAACCATTTAACAACATTTAACCTCCAAAACAAATTTTCACAAATATAACTGTAAACAAATACAAGTAAGTAAGTAAGAAAATCAATAACTTTGACATCTTATCAAGCAATATTTAAGCTTTTCTATTTTTCAGGGGACTTGTTCTAAAGCACTAAATTTGGAAAATCGATGATAACAATAGTTATATATTAGGGATAAAATTATTTTGGTTAAAGGTCTTCTACATACTGCTTGTATTTGCGATTTAAGACACATGAAACAATGATTTTGGTAATTACCAGTTAGTGAATTTGAGGCAGCTGTGGCATAAACCTTACATTGGTGCCATGTTAAATTTGTTGAGCACTGTACATATATATTCTTTTGTAACATTGAAGCAAGTACTACAATCATATCTGGAGTCCTCCACCAGGAAGTTAATGAATATGTGACATACCTTCTTCACTGAAGTTATCCATTCCAGGTCTTGTACCGATTATGTCCTCATAGTCTCCACTTTCAGGCTCTTCTACATTCCTTAAGAACATATTGGCTGAATACAAAAAGCAAAAACAGAAAAAAATCAAAGAATAAGTCGATGAGGTTATTGTCTTTTACCCTTTTCTGTTATGTCTCAGTTTGCTTGTGACTTTTGAGAGCATGTGTTTGCTCATGCTGCATACAAAGAGAAAAAACTGGACCAGTAATTAAATACAAACATTTAGTTCAGAGATTGAAGCTTGTAAAAATCTAAAAATGAACATGCTTGTCATAAAGTCTAAACAGTGTGATAGAGGTGATGTCAAAGTTACTGATTACTCAGGGCTCGCTTTTATGGAATAATGTGTACAATGACTGGAATCATGTAAATGGCTGTCTGACAAGGGACAGAGGGCTTCAGCATGCAGAAAGACAGGCCTCTTGTGGTGAAGAGACTCCAATGCACCTTTTGAATTTTATTAACCCTGAAATGAGTTGGATCCTAGAAACATTTGAACAGTTTTCACAAGCCCTTCACTTTCAATTGCAACAGTAATTGGAAATATTTTGCCTTTTTAAGCTCCATGTCATTATCATTACAGTTCTTTATATAAACTACAGAATAATCAGTCAAAACAGACTGTACCTCCTTCATATATTACACATTTACAGCTGTTTCCATGGCTGCCAATATGGACAGCATGCAGCGGTGGACCTTTTTAAACCCCAGCTGCTTTATTCTTTATTATCCATCAGCAGAAACAATATCATGTAACCTTAATTCTTATTGTTTGATCCATTTAGTCCAATTTAACTGCAGAGGACCTAATTGCTGTTGTGTTAAGCAACAGCAGTTGCTCCACGTCATAATCTTTATAGCTGTTAATGACAATATTTGAGTTAGAATGTCAGAGCGATCCATCTGTACATATTAACGATAAAACCACCACAGTAACAATTTTCACAACCATATAAGGAAGGAGAGATCTTGAAAATGAGCTGTTAAAATCTCAAGGGGTTATCCTCTTATTAAAAGTGAATTCTGGGCATCCATAAATCAATCACATTCATGAATACTCATGGGAGGTGCAGTAGGTAGTGTCTCACAGCAAGAAGCTTGTCCATCAGGGTCATTCTGTGTGGAGTTTGCATGTTCTCCCTGTGCATATATGGGTTTTGCCCCGGGCACTGCAGCTTCCTCCCACAGACCAAAAACCATGTTTGTTGTGACTCCAAGTTCAGAGGATGGATCAATTCTCATTTTGGTCCTTGTTTTTCTTTTGCTTGAATACATAACTTTCTACATCTCTCTACATCCACTGACACCCACACAGTTTGGTGGATGGCTATCCAACATGACTTTGGGTATGATCAGTTTTCCTTCTGTGTTTTTTTTTTTTCTTGCCACTGTAACAGCTGTAGATTGTGGTTAAGTGCTCTACTAGTAGTGGATTGATGTTAAGTCTGGAATAAAATAGAATAACTAGCATAAAAATAAGATGAACCATTGACCTAAGCTTGCTGTGCAGATGGATCACCCTGTCTTAATCAGAAAGATCCATCTTGCTAAGCTTCATTTTACAACATTTGTGAACGTCCCAAATCAGAACGACCCAATCAGGAAGAGGTGGGAGCTATGTGCTACACTTAATGTTAAGTGTTGAAGTCTTCTGGATCGCAATTAGTAAGTGATATTCAGAAAGAGGGTGTGTCTAAGTAAAATGGCCTCCCCAAAGCCTGGTCTGTTGGATACTCACTTACTGGTTCAGAGATAATTGTCTGACAGCACTCTGCTGTCTTTAAGTTTTTGATTTATCTTAAACATTGACAACTTCAGTTAGACAAAACAATGAAAAGAAAAATACAAGTACCTTTGACATTTGAGGCCCTTTTGGATCTGCGGACAATGAAGTTCCGTACAAACACAAATGCCACTATCACCAAAACCAGAAGAATTAAGGATCCCAGAATGATCACCACCATGTTGGGTTGGTCCCCAGGAGGTGTTCGTGGGAGGTCAGTATTCCCTGAAAGCAAAAACAGCAAAACTGACTTATCTGTCTCTATAGCTGACTCTGATATGATACACATGCTGCTGTAATCTGTAGTGTCATACTGTACATTTACCAACATCCAATTTACAGTACAGGCCAAAAGTTTGGACACACCTTCTCATTCAATACGTTTTCTTTATTTTCATCACTATTTACGTTGTAGATTCTCACTGAAGGTATCAAAACTATGAATGAACAGGTATGGAATTATGTACTTAACAAAAAAGTGTGAAATAAATGAAAACATGTCTTACATTCTACTTTCTTCAAAGTATCCACCCTTTGATCTGATTACTGCTTTGCAGACTTTTGGCATTCTCTTTATGAGCTTCAAGAGGTAGTCACCTGAAATAGTTTTCACTTCTCAGGTGTGCCTTTCCAGGGTTAATTAATGGAATTTCTTGCCTTTTTAATGGGGTTGGACCATCATTTGAGTTCAGAAGTCAGGCTGATGCACAGCCGACAGCCCTATTAGACAACTGTTAGAATTAATATTATGGTAAGAACCAATCAGCTAAGTTAAGAGAAACAAGTGGCCATCGGGGAGAATCTACAATGTAATTAGTGATTAAAATAAAGAAAACACATTGAATGAGAAGGTGTGTCCAAACTATTTGCCTGTACTGTACATCTTCAAACTGAATAGTTACAGGAGGTCGTTATCGATACTGGCTGCTCAGAAAAGGCTGACAAGACAGCACTTTTTCATGCTTATCTTGCAACCTTAAATCGTGGATCCGCATGCTGAGTCTGATCACCACCAAAATTGTATCATTTCTCCCTTGTGCCATGACGAGTATCCCTCAAAAAAAATCATCAAAATCAGTAGAAATTTTATTTTTTGCTCATTGATAGATAGACAGTGGCAAACACATAATCTCCTTTTTGGGGTTAACAATGTGTTGAAGGCCTTTAGGACCCTTATACAACAGCTACAACAATATTCATTTCACTTTAAACAGCCAAATCTCTCCCAAGTATGTCAAATACTGTAATGTTTGATGATATGTTGAACTAACCACTGCAAAGATGAGAAAAGAAATGCTAAACATGGTAGGTAATGAGATTTACTTATATTTCCATGTATGGATAAAAAGTTCTCCTGTTTGGACAGGGGGGAACAGAAAAGCTCCTCATTATCTGAACATGAGTGTGTGATAGACATACATTGGCTCATTACTGTTATTTTTTTTTATCTTGTTTTATTAGAAGGATGTGTGAAATTTATGAAAAGAAAATAATCTGATGAAGCTGAGACAAAACTTTCTGTATAAAATGACATTGGTTCACAGCTGCTATCTTGTAACTTACAAACACTCTGAAGCATCTGACAGAATTAATCAACTACCTGCCCCTTCCTGTGTTTTCCCTCTATTATGAGGCTCCACCTGACTTGAACTTGAATTCTTTCTTGTGTTTTTGACCTCCAGTGGAGCAAGGTCACCATCAACCATCAATTAGACATCAGAATGGTCCAGGCTGATCCGTGATCCATGCACATCTTAATACTCCTTTGTGTTTACAACAGTACGTCTACTACGTCATTATTACTGGTTTATTACAAATTCACTCTGATGTGATGCTGATAAATCATCATCAAAACTGACTCGAAGACAAAAGATTTAAATTTAGCAGGAAAATCAAAAAGCTTGGCCATTTGAGAACATAGTATATGGCTGACCTGATTTTTCAGAGGAGAAACGTTAGTGGCTTTGCTTACCGCAGGAAATCTTAGCTGGTTTGATATCCTTACAATCCCCTTGGCGAACACAGTACCGAATGTCATTTGGGTTCTTGTCGCAGTTGAATGTAGTATCATATTTATCCTTTAAAATAGAGAAGATTTTGATTTAAGTGATGCAGCCACACATACAGTAAATCCAAAGACAACCACGATATCATTGCTGTTCGGCACAAACTTCTCATTTCCAAAATTGCAACTTTTAGGGAAATTAAAAAATATTGTACAACTAGATGAGCAAATATTTAAATCTTTAAATGTTTTTTTTTCGTAATTGGTTGAAAAATCATAAAAACCCATTCATCAACATGAAGGTGATCAAAAGCAAAGATTGATAGAAAAAAATCCTAAAAAACACATAAGTGCAGGGATGAGTCCAAAAACAAGGAAGTGAGTTAGTATTTAGCACTTTCGTGTTCCCTAGCTCCCAGAGTAGATGGGATTTAAAATACATGCCTGAAGAGATATGTAATGCTTAACAAAAAAATAATAAATGCACTTGATGTTGCCTGCTTTTGACTGGAAACCGTTAAGTATTTGAAAACGATGGTTTCTAACTAACTGCTTTACGAGGACTACAAAATGTCCGAGGACTCAAGACCAAGCATTTCAGATCTATTGCCACAATCATGAGGACAAACTTGATTACGTAAGTGGGTTATGAGGAAACTCTCAAGAGGTATAATAGCCATCTTATTATAACAAGAGGTTACAATCAGAAGTTCTACATTGGGAGTTTTGCAGTTGCTTTTGAGTTGAATTGCTATGCTGTAGGTCAAAAGTAGTTCACTAATAGCTTTTCACTTTTAAACATTAAGAAAAGTAGATTGGGGCGGACATTAGCTCAGTTGGTAGAGCGTCCGCCCCATGTACGGGGGCTCCCAACCCCCAGCAGCGGCTGTAGGTTCGAATCCCAGCCTCAGCCCTGTGCTGCATGTCATTCCCCCTCTCTTCACCCGCTTTCCTGTCATCTTCAGCTGTCCTACCTAATAAAGGCCATAAAAAGCCCAAAAAAAATAACTTAAAAAAAAAAAAAGAAAAGTAGATTGTCTTACTGAGATTATCACAAAGAGCAGAGCATGCAAATTTGTATTTTTTATGTACATAGTTCATGATCAGCATTGATCCCAAACACAGTAAAAACTCTACATGCTTTTCGTGGGCTTGCAGTCTAGTGTTATGCCAACCTCTGCATTGACTAATGAAAATATGTATTCCTTGCACCACTCCACCATACTGCTTGTGCTCCACAACCAGCATCCTCTATGAATAGGATGAAAACGGAGCGAAAACCATCTTGAATGATTTTTTGACTCCTTGAGCCAGAAACTATCTCATACATTTGAGTTTAAAAGTATAGATGGTGATAAATTAACTTCATACAACAGCTTTATAATTTTTTTTCCAAGCAAAACACCTCATTGAAATCAAAAATCTCATTCACAAAGGGGTCCTGGCCGAGACAGGCAGCATCAAAATTTTCAAAGTCACAGATTACAGATACAGGTACAGACATATCAACCAATCAAGTTAGAGACACAAAGCAGAAAATCATCAGTCAAAGCATACAGCCTGCTTCATCTTTCTCTAATGCCTCTAATCTGCACTTAAAAAGATTTTAATAAACCAGCTGCCCAAGACCCAGGTTTTCTTGTGGCTGATTCCAGTTGGCAGGAGCAGCAATAAATTAATCAAGTTAACTTTAATTGTTACAGTGTGCATATCCAAGAAAAGACAGGAGTGTGGCCCTCCAACAATAAGGACAAAATTAATGTGGCCCCCCCTGGAAAAATTTACCCATCCCGTGGCAATTGTTATGGAGACTCACAAAGAGACTCTGCTTCAAACAAACAAGGACTGAATCAGAGGTGTCTGATGTAAGGACTTACTGATATGTCTGTTGGCACAGGTGTGCCCGTCTTGTTCAGTTCTTTACATAGTTTTGTCTGATATTCAGGGGATAATTGCGTCGTGAAACACACTTTCTCCCACTTGTTTCTGTAGTTCACCAGAAGCTGGCCACCATGTTTTTCAGTTTTGCCGAACTTCACCTTGGCTGCAAAGAAAAGATAAAAAAGGGAGGGGAAAAAAAACACTTATTAAACATCTGCCATGTTGAGAAACAAAGATATCAGGGAATTTAGCTCGTTATTTATCTCTTGTTAAAAGTAAAGAAGGGAAAACAGCTAAAAAATATATAATTCCCTTCAGAAACAATAAAATGTAGCTGGGCAGACATATTTTCCAATTTAATGCCATTTAAGTGCATTTCTTCCAGCAGGCTAAAAGGACTGCATATACAAATATGTTTACAAAAATCTACCATGGGTAAAGCACACCTACTTACTAACACAGTATACAGAGACCGATCGTGCTTCTTGTTGAGCCTTGAAGCTTTTGCACTGTCCGAGATTTGAGTGGTAGTTGGCACACTTGACATTGTAGCGCGTCTCTTTTGATTGTGGTGCTAAATCAGTCCCAACAGCTTTGCTGCATTTTATTTCATGACAAACCAAGTCTGAGTAATCCATGCCCCAGTAAGTGTTACTCAAACGTATTTTGTTCATTGTCAGTTGGCCTCCACATTCTTCTGAAAGGCGGACCTTAAGCCCATCTAGGTAGAAAAACAGTACAAAACAGTCAGGGAAGCTGTTTAACTAAGCTGTTCTTCTGTTTAATTCTAACTTAAAAAATTAATTATCGACTGTATCAGTTCTTTCATGTAATTAAAATGTGCCCAATACAACAGCAACAGAAAGACTAACATCAGTCTGCTGATTAAAACTTGCCTTGACATTCAATAAAAAGCTGATTCATCTTGTTGGGCGCAGTTTGGTTTTCACAATCCCAGATGCTTTGTGGGTTATCTTTACACATGAAGCTTGAGTTCCAGAAAGAATCAGTAATAGGTTTGATTGGACGTTTTGACACAAATTTTCCACATTTCAAGTCTTGGCAAAGCCTGTTCCCCTCAGTTTCCGTCCAGCCGTCTTCAGAGACAGCACTTCTTTTTTCTTTTGAGTAAACCAGAAGAGCTCCACTGCAGGCTGTACCGGTTTCCAGCTCCATTTTTCTGTACCCTAGTTTGTGTGACAATGACAAGTAAAGGTGAAGTTGAGCAGATACAGAATTTGAAAACCCAACCAAACCCAAACACTTAAAGATGCAGATTAGAGGACTCTGCCTTGTTTATCAAAAGGAAGACTATGCAAATTTTAGCTCAGACTAAGATAAGGACATTGATACCGCTTTCATATTGCCACCTTTAATATAAAGCTAGCCACAAATAGAGGGCCATAACAAATCCTCATATGAGTGACTAAATTCAACAACCTATTTTTCCACTGCTAAGCTGCTTTATTTTGGCACTGGTGTGCTGCACATATGCACAACATGTTTCTTCACCATTAGCTACACAAGCCTCACAAGAGGAAACAATCTTGACTACACTGGATAAATGGGTTATTCTTGAATTCTGGGGTTGTTCTTGAATAACCCATTTATTATTCCCATGAGTTATGTTTCAGGGTCCAGTGGCTTCTATATGTGCCTCTATCAACCATTTGCAGACATGTGGCTAACATGAGGTCGCTCAGTCCTGTGGACCCTGGGAGTACCACAGTTGTTAATCAACCTTAATGCATTTTAGCTGATAATTACTGCTGATATGTACACAATTGAGCAGCTAAAGTAACAGAAAGTATCATATGGAACAGGAATGTCACCAAATCCATCAAATGAATCTGGATGCCTTAAGAAGACTCACAAACAAAAAAAGCTAGCAGACTGGCCTAAAATAGCTGTTATACAGCAGTCAGAATGGGGATCGGCTGTTCACAGCAAGGCTCAGAAGGGAAAAACAACCACTGCTCAGCAATATTTGGCAATCCATTAGGGGATTATTTTGGATACAAGAAGAGACTTGGTGAACACAGAGTACACACAGCAAAATAACTGCTGATGGAGACTATGTGGGTTTGAATGATTAATGGCAGAAAGCTTAATATGGACTGGAGGTCATCAGAACATCAGGGTTACCTGTTGATGCAGGTGTTTATATTTTGAGCTTGTGTTGTCAAATTTGGTAAAATACCTGTAAAGAAATCTCACATAAAAAATTCCACATTTGATGTAGAGCTAACTTTTCTATTAATTAACTTCTGACCAAACTACTGCTTTTAATTTGCCTTTTTGCAGCATGGATATTGCTTTTCAAATATAAACCAAATGTTAAAAGAGAACATGGTGAAGAGAGGGGTATTTTACAAAGGAGACTTACTTGAGCACTGGAGACCGGCAGGGTCACAGGTTGCATGGTCAGAGGTGACATTGCATGATTTCACATCTCCAGCACACTGTATCTTGGAAATGCTATGTCCCCCAGAAGTAGGTCTATAAAAATCAAGCACTTTTACACGCTGACCACACTGAATCTTCTCACATATCATATTTTGGGTTTGAATGTCTTCTAGAGCCGTCTTGCACACTGGGAGCCACTGGCCTGCATAGAGCACCTCCACTTTCCCAGAGCAGCGTTCACTGGTGTGTCCTATTCTGACGTCAACACTACCTGTAACACAAAACATGAAGTTTGCAGTCAGAATCTAATTTTAATTTTACACAGGAGGAATTGATTCCCTTTTCAGGGAAATGTAGAAGTTTGGGAATTAAGTCATACTTTATTTGAGAATTCAAAATTTAATTTAATTTAATTTATTTTTTAATCCATTCTTTTACTTAAGATTCTGATTTCTTTCAGTCATAAATAAGTTTGATCCTTTAATAGATAATCATAATAATCACAGGGCCAGATGGAAAGCTTTGAGGGGTCTGATATGGCCCCTGGGTCTCCAGTTGGTGATCAATGGTGTAGATTATCATGCAGAACATTTCAGTGAGGAAGTGTCACACCTGTAAGTACCGTCCACTTGAGGCTGGCTGCAGAAACCCCAAATGATTATGTGCTATTTAAAGAGGTTTTTACAGCCGAAAAAAAATATCTTTGGGGCCTGGTTAAAAAAAAAAAAATCTAAATATCTAAACATTTATTAACATTATAACGCCACCTAAAGGGCAAAAGTGTGTAAATGAAGGGGCAAGGAGGTGTCTCTGATTACCTGACAGTTTACCGGGTAATGGTAATAAAAAAAGAGGGGATGGTCTCAATCAAAGCACAAATAACTTGCATACTACTGTCACAGCCATGAGGACAAACTTCATCAGGTCATTTGATTTGGTGGAAACTCTCAAATAAGGGGTCACAAGAATATGATATACACAGCAAATATAGCCGTTCAAAGTTGGACACCTATGTTGTAGTTCATTGGCTTAATAATAGCTTCTCACTCTTGCCAAGTATGCACAAGTTTACAAACAATTTGAGAAGTTGGTTTATTTGTGAAGCTTGTCACAAAGAGCAGAACTTCCAAGTTTCTTTTTTTTTTGGTGGCTACAGAGCTTATTATGAGCAATGATCAAATTGCTAAACTGCCAACTGCCACATGCATTAAAAAAGTATGTCCTCCCTGCACTACTCCTTGAGCAAAGGCCTTAAGGGTCCCTCCCAATTCTACCCCTTAGCCCTTGTCTTATCTCTTACTCCTTGGTTTTGCACATTGGAGTCTAGTGAAGTGATGTCCCAATTTTCCGTGGGGTTAAGGGGAAGGGCTAAGACCAAGGGCTATACAGCCCTCAAAATGAAGACAGACCAGGACCTCACTTAAAACAAAGGGTAAGAGAAGTTCCCATAATACACTGTGCCCGCCAACACGAGGCAAAGCGAAGACTGAAGGGAGCACTTGTTGGTCATAATTCAAAATTTCTCTAAGCTAGCTTTCGCAGCCGTGGCTACGGTTATTTTCACATCTGCTTATGTCACAGCCAGCCAGCGGCTCTAGGTGATGACGTAGAGGTAATCCAGAGTGCTAAGGGCAAGGGGTAAGATGGGTGGAAGGGCTCAGGGGTACAATTGGGATTCATCCTTAGTCTCACCTCAACATGGGCTCTGTACCAGTGAGTTGGTTGAGCTCAAGTTTGGTTGAGATAACATGCAGTATTTCTGTGCCCATTACAACACATCAAAAATGTTCCAAAGGCTTTTTTTGATAAGCAAACATTACATGACATTATATGACTTCATCCAGTTCTTTAACTGGATGAAGTCAATGTGCACCACTCTATGGCTGCTTTGAAAAGGGGCTGTCTGATTCTGATTGGTTGGTCAGTACAACAACCAGATGGTCATCTGAGAACCATGAGGTTTGGGCAGCTTTAGAAATTAACAGAACCAATTGGTTTCACAGAAAAAGTGATGCACTGATCATTCAATCATCATTCAAATGTGCTTGCATAAAAATAAATTTAGAAAATCATACATTTTCCCACATTTCTAACACAAACCTTAATATAAACGTAAAGCAATCCATTACCTGAGCAAACAACAAAAGCTGCATTTTGTTTACACGTTGTTTCTTTTTCGTCACTTTTGACGAAGCTGGACTGGCTGAGGTCTTCTGTGTGGTTCCTGGTGTGTATGCTTTTGAAGGACACTTTACTTGAACGGAGAGGGCCTTTAGGATTCGGGAGTGCATGACCACACTGCAGGCTTTTACACACCATATTTGACTTCTCGTCTGTCCACGTGTCGTTGCACACACCGCTGCAGGTGTCATTCATGCAAATGTTGATGTCTCCCCAACATTCTTCAGTCAGGTTCACTTTGATTGTTCCTGTAGTTTAAGAAAGAAAAGGCAGTGAGTTAGCTGTAAACCAGATTTCCATATCATTACAGATCTATAGCTTTATGGAGTCTGAAATAGTGTAATAAGTCCTAAAACAAAGAGAAGAATCATCGTATCTCTTCCATTTCCTCCCATGTAAAAACTCTGGGAAATTTGAGTGAGATTTTTGTTTCATACTAAAAAATTAAGTCTTTGATTAATACAAGGCAGCCCCTTGCCATAGCCTTTACATCAGTCACAATGATAAAAAGGCCATTTTAATACTATTGAAAAGAAAAATGGAAACATAATTTGGTTGATTATTCCTTTCTTTTACTAATACCAATTAGATTCATATATTTGGGAAGCCTGGTTATCACATTTACAGTGAGTTACAGCTTGTAAAATTTGGTATTACTGGAATGGGAAACAGAGCTAAAGATGTAGGTTGTGCCTTCCCAAAAAGTGCCAAAAATCCCCTCTTCTCCTGAAAGAAAGCCTATAGTTTCTCAGTGAAAAAAATGTGGCAAACTGGTTTTCGTGGGGTGTTGACTTTTTGTTCTTTTTTTTGATGAGGAGTATAATTGGATTTCAGCTGGTAACTTTAGTGTAACCTGCTGCTCAGCACTCTGCTGGCGGAAGGATACACTGGCTGTGCAATCGCCCTACACTGTTTTAGATGTTTGTTTTCACCTAAAACTCTTTGAGTTGCACAGAGTTGGTGGTGGCCCCATGAACAGTAGTATATAGCCCTAGCCTCTGTGCTGGCTCTTTCTGTAAATTTACAGTGCTGTTATCTGTCACTGTGGCTGATGTTTAAGCTAATGCCATGAACCTCATACAACCCAATTTGAAAATCCTGAACTATCCTTGGCTAAGATAAGTACAGAAACTCTTCAGACTGCATTTCTGTTTCCACATTACCTCTGCACGTCACATTTGCAATGCTGTTTTCTGACTGCCTTATAGTTTCACATTCAGACAAAGACGTGGAGTTCGATGAGCAGTTGTAGGATTCATCCCAAACTTCCTTTGTAGCACTAGGTATGGAGGTAAAGTCAAGTGCTTCTTCACAGTGCATCTGCCGACACACTGTGTCTGCAACTTCTTTGGTCCATTCTGATCCTGAGAGCCAGGAAGTTGTTGAGCCCTGCTCTATTCCCACCAAGCCAGAACAGGAATGATTTCCATCCAGAAATACAACTTTGTGCTCTGCCAAGGACACAAGAAAGAAAACAAAGGTGAAAAAAGACGTCTTTATCAATAGGAGTTGTCAAAACTAGAGACATCTTAATATTTATAATTGCAGTAGTCTCTGTTTTATGTTGGTGGTTACAATAACTGAATCCCAAAGACAATATGCAGCATGTTCATTACTTAGACACTGGAGGTTACATTCAACTGTGACCTTTGGCTCCGAGATATGACCTTGATATTGAATGATGTTAAATTACAGTATGTTTTGCAGTAGTTTTTTCGTATTGCAGTATTACAAAATAAAAAGGTGTCATTAATTTATTGACATTTTAAGCACCACAACAAGCCTGTGGTGCGATAAAAATCATGTCTTTGGAAAACATCAAAGATGGAAGTTCTGTAAAGTATCTGTCCATTTCTCAGTTCTGTTGAAGTATCTGGAAGTGTTTCCCCTTTTCTCCTCAATTGTGGGTAGCTAATGCTGGTGGTGGATCTCACTTACAGTGTGCTAAAGAAATGTGATAAACTGACTGATTTTTCAGGTAGTTTACATCTCTCTTCAAATGAAATGTGAAGCTCTCAGTATCTGTGTTTAAAATATTTTTGCTTCACTACTTATGGCCTTCTTAAAGGTGCTATGAGGAGAATCTATTACCGGCAACATTAAGACTCTGCTACCCATGAGCACGTGAGGCAACTGTCGTAATGCTGTGTTCAAGAAACCTCGGAACTTGGATTGACATCATCTCCGACTTATCGACATTCCAGTTGAAGTCGGATAAAAACATGCCGATCTACCAGGCTATTGTTAGCTGTTGTTAGCACGCCCTGCGTTGTTGTTCACAAATATCACATGAAGAATGTGATTATCACTATGGCAGCATTTTTGTAAATGTAAGTCTAACAATACTATCTATACAGCTGATCTAGAGCGACATACCCCAGTCAGAAGTGCAAATAAATTGATTATTACAGGAGCTAAATAGCTGTTCACACCGGGGGGCATCCATCTTCGATTGCAAACTCGGGGGTGTCGAGGTTTCACCGAGTTCCCAATAGGATATTCCGAATTCGGGGGACATTCCAGTTGCAGTTTCCTACTCGGAACCCAGAAATTCCTACTTCTGACTACAACTGGAACGCACCAAAAGACGTGACCTGAGTGTTTGTTGTGATGCTAATAAAGCATGTAGCTCAGACCTTCCTCAGAAGTCTGCATTGCTTTACAACTTCTTTTTTTAACAACTTACAGGATGCAAAGCGACGAGGTAATGTATCTCTTTCTAGTTAAGTAGCAGTAGTTTTTGATTTGTGACAACAAGCAATTTTTGCAAAACTTAGTATCGTAGTTTTGTAGCCGGCTATATATCGCTACTTGCCCTGTGCTCTATGACGTGTCCGAATAATATAAATTTGCTCTAGCTTTAATTGTCTTGTTCCCGAAGTTGAGTATCCAGGCCAGTCCAGCCCTGTCCGACCCGACCGTGAAGCTAAGGAATAGCATTTATAGATAACCTATTTTGATGCTATAAACTCATCTTAAAGTGTGTATTTCAATCAGGCATATATCTAAAAGTGAGACTTTTTTGTAATTACTTAGAAACTCCTCATAGTCCCTTTAATTATGAAAGTTAAGTAAAATTCAAATATGACTGTGTCTGTTTAGAACCAGCAGTGCTGCAAGACCACAGGCCTCTACCAATGCCTTGCTGACAGACTTAGCTGAGTTATTCGAGAGAATTTAGAAAACTGCTGGTTCAACAAGTCCTGTAAAAGATAATGACTTCACATACCAACAAAATAATCACTATCCCCATTCATGCTGCAGTTTCATGCTGTACCATTTGTTCTACTGTGACATTTGCTTCCACTGTGAACTTTAACTACTTTAACTATATGTGTGTGATGCGAAGGCATGGTGTTGCATAAATCCAAGTCCAATTCTACCTAGTGTCATGACCAGCATTCCCTGAAAATTTCAGCTTAATCTGTTGAGAACTCATTGAGTTCAAATACAAAGAGTCAGACAAAGAAATAAACTGCACTAAAATGTAATCCCTCTTTTCCCTAGTACCATGACCCATAGTCCCTGAAGATGAAATTAAAATCAATTTAGAAAAAAAACATACTTTTAGTAATAATATGCAAAACTGTGCTGTCTTTCAAAGTTAAAAATATGTTAAAAAAATGGCTACCACCAAAATGTAGTTGCTTTTTCTATGTACAATGACCAACATTTTCATAAAAATTCTTCTAGAACATTTTGAGACCTTCGTATAAAAGACTGAGCACCAAAAATGCACAAGGAATGAGCCCCCTCAATCACTTTCACTTATGCTAGCTGCCTCAGTTACTTCTTTATCTGTTGCTTTTGTGCCCCTTACTTAAATTGGCCCCTGTACATTGTTCAGATTACCTTTGTAAGCTGATCGAATAAAGGTAATTGTTATTTTTATATTGGGAGGTCAAAATACCCTCATTGATTCCTTCTTTTTCATTTCTCTTCTGGCTTCCCAATTTTTGTACTGGTTCTACAGTGTTAAAATCAGCCCAGCATAAATGGAACAATAGCTAAGTTCATTGGGACTTCCCACAATATTAACAATATAAAACAAACAAAGAAAAACACAAACAAATAAAACAAACAAAAAAATAAGGCTAATGCCATTTAAGAGAAAGGGAGAAGGAGGTTAAGAGCTGCTCAAACATTTATTTTAAACAGTAAGTGGAATACTTACTTTTACTGGTTCAATATATATATAATGTTGAGTATTTAGTTGAAAATGTGTTTTAAGTCATTATTTCAATATAGCACGGGCACCCTTTAGTGGATAGGCCCCCAGAAAGTTTTCTTTTTCATCCATCCTTATGGGCAGCCTTGGACGGAGGTCAGTAAGAATCAAGGGAGAATGAAAGGCATACAAACACCATACTTACTCTCACAGGTTATCCCAACTGCTTCTTCCAAGCCAGACTTTGGATTACTGGTTCTGCACTCTGATATGTGTGATCCACTAGAATCACATTGTACATCCAGGAAATCACCTGAACCCGGGCTGTACAAATTCCCAGGATCGTCGACTCTTGCATCTCCGCAGTCAAGATACTTGCAGACAACGTCAGAATTATCTTGTTTCCATGTCTTTTTGTTTGCCCTTTTCCACTGGCCCTCATATTCAATCTCTACCCTCCCATCACATTTTCCAAGACCGTCTTTCAGTGTCACATTAATGCTACCTGAATCAAAACAGAAAGAGAACAAGGAAGTAACTATAAGATTAGTTTCAAGAAACCAACCAAAATAACAGCACAAACCCATACTGCTGAAAAACAAAAAGACAGCAATAATAGACATGCTTTGAAAACAGGAAACAACCACAGTACCAACGCATGTTCAAGTGGCCACAACACAAATAAAAACTGCTAAAATATGGAAGCTACTAATGGCAACATAAATGAAAACAGCTCAGCTTTATTTGCAGACTGACAGATCATAAATGCATGTTGCTTTAACATGAGTCAAAACATAAATTTAAACTGCTGGGTAAAATGCAATGTGGTCACAACATTACTACAAATGTCATAGCAAGAACCAAAATGCAAATTCACAACATGAATACATTACTGCCAGAATACATGTGCAAACTGCTAAAACATTAATGTTGAAATCACAACACAAAAGGAAGTAGCCACTGTATAAATGCCAAAAGCCAACAAACAGTAACAGCTGCTTTATACATTTCCAGAAAACAAGGCAAGTTTCCACTCCATGAATGCAAAAAGCCAACATGTGCAGAAAGCCACAAGACAACTGATGGCTCCAGGACAACAAATGTAAATATCTCCAACTTTGATACTACTGTCATATTAAAACACAAATTACACAAAAGAAAGCAGACAACGTGTGCATTCATGAGACAACTTAAATGCAAGCACCTGGGACACAAATGCAAGTAGCCACAACACAAATACAATTTGCTACAACATAAAAGGAAACAGTTAATGTGCCTGAAAAAATGAATAAAAAAAAGCTTTAGCTACAGTACAATTTCACATGGTAACAAGCCAAGTACCTAAGCGGACAGACAGCTGGATAAACACTGCGAGAGCTAAATGCAAGCTGCCACAACAAAACTGAAAACTGCTGGAACATGAGTGCAGACTGTTGAAACAAAAAATGCAAGCTGCCACAACATTAATGCAAAAAGTCCACAAATACAAGCAGCCACATAGAAAGGAAGCAGCGAAGGATTTGCTAGAACCGAGATGGTAGCTGACAAAGCATACATGGACTACAAGAACAAATGCTTATGGCTTTTACACATAATAAATTTGAAAAACATGAATACCACCTGCCAAGTACAAATGGCCAAAACAAAAATTCAAAAAGCCCACTAAAGCTGAAAGCCACAACTGGCACAACTTACACAAAAATACTGTTAGCAGTTTGCTTTAACGTTGTGGTTTCTCTTTGTTAAGCAGAGCATTTTGACTGGATTTTTGCTGCTTCCATATCCTTTGCACCAAAGTTGACATAATCCTATTTTCATACTTAGATACCAAATCTTACTTGCACAAATTACATAGGCGGCGGTTTGACACTTGAATGGTTTGTCATAATGCCTTGCCATACAGTGCCACAGTGAGGATTCAGTGCCCGAGCATTGCACTTGGTCCATAATCCCATTCCAAAGACCACTTTTCTTTTTGAAGTCAATCACCTGAAAGAAAGAAGATCCAGTCAATGGTATATAGAGAGTATGCATCCTTTATAATGTCTGTCAAAACATTCTATGCACCCATGCGCTATTTTTTGACTAAGTGGTAGTTTACATTGATGACTACGCCTTATTATGAGTTATCTGGGGCTAGTCAACACAGTACCTGTGAGGACCACCTCAGGCGGCCCTTGCGGTGCATATTTTTTCCTTTTTACATTTTGCTAATTAATAAAATCTACACTGATATGAAAAAACGACAGATGTAACATGTACATCCCCTTTGAAAGTGTCTTTTTTCTTTAAACTTGGACCTAAGTGTGGTTAAAGTTTATGCTGACCCTTACCAGCTAGGGTCCTACAGCACCAGAAAAATGTGGCTGTTTAGCCTCTTCAGTTCAACAGGTACACATAAATCATTAAAGACCCATGTACTGTATGTATATTGTCCAGTAACTGGTTAAAAATACTGGAACAATCAATGAAAGTTAAATAGACAAAAGTGTCATATTCAGCCAATTAAAAGCATACAATTAATTATCCTAAGGTAGAGTATTTTAGATTCATATTCATAAGCAAATGTCTATGACTCAGCAAAATTAAAAAAAAACAAACACTGCTCTCAATAAACCTCCTCATCTTTCTGGTAGCTCTTAGGCTCAAAAAGGTTGGTGATTTCTGCTCCAGAGTAATTGATAAAATAATGGCTCAAATACTGGAGAACACAATTTTTGTTGAGTTAGATGTGACAGCTTTTTTTTTTTTACATACATATATGTATAATTTTAGGTGCTGAATCCAAAACTGATCTCAGTTTTTCTATCACATTAAGACTATAGGATCTTCTTTCTCTTAAAAAGTATGAAAAACTGTACTAAACAGGCCCAAATCACATGCCAAATCATTCAACTCGTGCTGATCCTATCTCCTATGAACTGAATCTGCGTGAATTTCAACTTTTGCATCAGTATATATTACTATTACTTTTATTTTTCTCGGTAAATCCTGATGTTTCCACTAAACAAAAGTAACAGTCTGTGCAATGTTCTTTTTGCTCTTGCCAAACCATGGGGATACCAAATGCCAACTTTTCACGTTCCTTTGGTCCACATTCGTAAACTCTCAAGACACTGCTTGCACACTTTGTGAGGGGCCAATTGTTTTCCTGATCACTGAGTATTACTTTAAAATATGCAAAATATGCTTGTTTGAAAATGCACTGATGTTTTCCCTGTGACTTAGGATGGAGAAACAACCACAAATATAACAAAAGGAGTCAGGGTTGTTTAGGCATTTATGACGAGAAGTAGCAGGAGCAGACATGATCTGAAACAAAGGAAATATATACCTATGTAAATAAAACGCTACCATGGAATACTTACAAGCTTTGAAAAAAAAAAAAAAAACATAGAAAGAAAAAGAACTTAGAATTGTATGCCCATAGTTACAAGGTTAAGAGAAAAGCCAGCACAAATCAATAAACTCCTACTATGCTAGCTTTCTGTTTGCAGATATTGATAGTACTGACCTTTTGGGAGCTGCACACACCTCTCACCGCACTCTCAATTGTGACTGCACAAACAAGTTACCACATACTGTAGCTGTAGATGAGTCCAGTTGTGATCAGCTGGCAAGTCTCATTACAGCTTAACAGTGGAACTCTGCTTATCTGGAGGATAAGCTGTGAAGAAAAACTTGATGTGCTAGAAAAAAAAAACTGACTACAGTTTTGGAATCAGCATGCCAATTTAGTGTAAATCAGCACAAAAATCTAACTCAACAGATTTTTATTTCTTTTTTAATTGTTCCCCAGTTAGTTAATTGATGATGGTACATCTTATCCTCTCCTGCAAGGCTCATCAGCTAGTGTGCATTTGTTTAAGGGTCAGTTTTTCTTTCATTTTACTCACACTTCCACAGTCCCTCTCTTGACAGACCACTTCAGCTTCACCCTCGGTCCAGGAGGAGGCACACACAGGAAAGCTCTTACCATTCACTTCAGTATGAACCACACCATAGCACTTGCTGTCTTTGTTGTTTTCGTCCTTCAGAACTATCTTAACATTGTCTGTGTGTATTACAAAAAGAAACAGAGGTTATTTATTCGATTTTTTAAACAACCTTACAATATGTTGCTGGTCGAGGTTCTTAAGTTAAAAAGAGAACAAGAAAACATTGGAAGCCATTATTTTCTCTAAAAGGTCATACCACATTGGCATGGCAGCCATGTTCCTCTGATTTGCTGGGACCTTTGGGTGCTGTCATTCTGATCAACAATGCCGTTTTCAAGCTTCTAACATGTCAACATGGGCAAAGTTTTGGAAGGTTGCTGACCTGACACATGAGATGGGCTGATCTTGTGAATGGATAGAGTACATAGAATGTGTTTGGGAATGGACAGAACCTTTCAATAGGAGGGTTTCAGTCACGTGATTATTATGACGTATAAAGAGGGCGTGGTTTCAGATGGAGGGCAGGAAGTAAACATGGAGTCTATGAAGAAGACCGGCGAAAGTTCGTATTGTGCTGATCTAGATCCAGTTTCAAGAAATAGATATAAGCAGTTAATCAACAGATACGGTGGGCGTGATCCATATCTCATGAAGATGAGCGAGTTTTCAGCAGAAACAAAAGATTTACCGGCAGTTGAGGCTATCGACATCGCAAACTATCTGGTTCTTCAAACGTCGTACTACACCAAACAGCAGATGAAAGCCTACCAAAGTATGGAGGCATACAACTTTTTCATCAGCGGATGGGTCCACAACCTCGTTACCAACCTACTACAGGATGGTTGTTGTTTGGTCTTCGCAAGGGTGAGTCTTTCTTCTTTTTTATGTGTTAAGGTGCTAGCAGCTAGTAGTCGCGGCTATGATGTACACAAACCATGGAAACAAACACGCAACAAATCTGAACAGCAACATTAGCCCAACAGTCAAAGAACACAAGGACATTAATTTGTGATATACTTAAAGCACCCGTAAACAACAAAACATTGGCATCTTGATTGCTTATCACCGCAAGTTCTAACGTTACTTTACCTCCTGCCCTCCATCTGAATTGCATGCTGTCGCTATTAGACAATGTGACGTCACGTGAAACCCAGCTATAGCATATCTGGCAGGTGATTGGACTATTGTTCTGTCATTCACTTTCATTACGGGCCAATTAGATCATGTAGTTGCCGGATGCTGCTTCAGCATTGTTAAGGACAGAACGTGAGCTGCTTCGTCAATGAAACTCATTGCAAAACATGTTGGAAACTGAGAAAAAGCATCTTTTCTATAGAGATGTTTGCAATGTTGCTTGTTTTTAATTCAAAAAAGAAATGTTCAGATCTGACAACACTTCTGCTGAAGCTCTCAGCATCTATGCTAATCTCTGTACGAGCAGTCACTTCCTGCTGTTGTAGCTCCCACCTATAGCTGCTCTAAAGGATGTTGATTGGGCTGTTCTGCTTTGGGCTGCACAAAGTCATTATAGGCTGGAGCTTGGTAAGATGCACCAGCCTGATTTCAGACATTGAACCAGGCAGGTCCATCTGACTGCAAGGTTAGAAGGTTGTTGGTTTTTGATTTTCCAACCCTATTTCCCAGACTCAAATTGATCAGATTTCTTTTCTCCAGAAATAAAGAAGACCAGGCCCAAGAACAGAGCATATTGGCATATTTTTTTAAAGGTCCTTGCGCAAGAATGTGTTTAAGAAACTGAATTTCATAATGCAAACCTCAAAACTGAGGTGTATTCTGCACAGTAATGTCTTCAGTTTTTTACATATAGGTTCCAAAAGTGCAGGCAATGGCGGGCTCCGAGAAATGAAAAGAAAAGATCAACATCCACTGACCAAGACTGTCATGAGATGTGTTTCCTTTATTTTCACCACTACAAAAACCACTTTAGTTCTTCCACTTTTCATGTTAAGCATCTCTTTTCATGACCTTCAGGGGGAGCTGCAAGTAAATTATATCAGTTTTTACTCACTAAGTTTCAAAGGAAGTCAGTTAATATGGGATATTTTAATGTAGGTCCAGTGAGGGTCCTGGATTTTCAGTCCCACTTTTCTCCCTGCTACCACATCCATGATACCATTTAATGTGCAATCAGAGGAAAATGGCCACTGTATAAATATGAGAGTAATTTTTTTCTCAGCTTGCTTTAGAGGGGTTGAATAATAAGATGAATTACCTGAACATGTCACATTTACTTCATTGTTGATGATTGTACTGTTGGGGTTAGAGTCCCCACAATGCATCTGCCGGCACAAAACTTCAGGACTGGTTTTACTGTCTCTCACGGGAGTCCACTGTTGATTTTCCTCCTTTTCAAGACGTCCGGAGCACACATTTGATCCATCTCCATTCAGCTGCATTCTCTTGAAATCTGTTGATTAATTATTGTGTGGCTTGAGTTTTATGTAACAAGTCTGAAGTGAACTTAGTGAGAATATGCTTTACCTTTACATATGACAGTAGCAGGTCTTGGGCAGTTTGTTGATTCCTGGTCCACACACTGCCAAAGATTTTTCAAGTGTGCAATGTCAGAGCACTTGATTTTCATTTTTGTAGATCTTTGGAAATCTGTCCCACCAAACCACTTCTTTTCAGGGATCTGCCCGTATTCCCCACAGCCAAGACTCTGACACACAAGATTTGCTTCATTTTGTCCTTCGTGTGAGGAAAATAAACACACCGCACAAACTTATTATGATCAAAAAAATATCAATAATCATGAAGCACTACCGCAGTGTGTGGTGTTTTAATAGAAGGTAAAGATTTAAGAAGAAACTGATCATAGGAAGTAAGAAAACAAGATAATACTAAAGTAATGGAATGAAAATGGTTCATAATCACATGTATTTGAAATAGTTTAAAGTTATGGCTCAATATTAAAAAAAATTGATTCACCATTGTGGATTTAAGATGATGCAGATTACATTTGAATATACTATGCTAATCAAGATCTATAAATAGATTTGAATTAGGGCTGGGTTTAAAAAATCGATTTAATTAATTTTAATCAGTTTCCCTTTAAATGGTTCATAATTGAACCATGAAATCAAAAGATCGCTCTTTTAAGGGGTAGTTTTTTCTTCATTGGACGTGCAGAGAAGCAGCCTGTGGTATCAACCCAGCTAGTATTGCGTGATCTGCGTTTAGCGTTGCTTTCGACTGAACAAAAACTTGTGAGATGTTACTGCAAGAAATCAAACAAACACGGCAGAAGCAAATAGCACTACATGGGCACTACCGATGAGTTTAAAGGCTGACGTTTGGATGTATTTTGGATTTTACAAGCACGAAGGAAAAGAGGACTTGGACAGAAAACAAGTAATATGCAGAATATGCATTAATGTATGCCATTAATATAAGATTAATGTAACTGCTTTGGGTTCATTTCTTAATGTAAAAACAATTTTAATAATGCACCAGGTCAAAAGTCACTTTTGAATGTTTACAGTATTATTTTAACTGAGATATCCCAGACTGAGTAAATATCTTATTGTATCGTGAATCGAATTAGCTTGAAAGACATAATATGTACTTTACAAAACTTCTGGAGGTATCACAGCATTGAAAGATAATAAGTTCACAAAATCTGATAGCTGAGAAAACTCCTATTTACCTTAGACTTCACCAGTCTCAAAGATTTGTCTGTGAGACTTGGAACTGGTTCTGTGATTACATGATCCTTACAAGTTTATCTCACTGTGAAGGAGACCAATTAGGCTTTCCAAATCAGTAAAATACAGGGGAGAAATAATGAACTGAAATAACTTTTCTGAACTTTTTTTCAGAGTACCTATTGAAGTGTAGCCTACTTAGTATAGACCTAGCATACTATGGGTGGGTAGAGTTACTTAAAAAAAACTTCACTCCATCATATGTTGTGTATTCATACACAGAATAGACCAGCATTTGGCTGCATGGATAATTTTCACAAAATAAAGGAGAAAAGCTATAAAAAGTTCCCTCTCGGGCGTGCATTGCAAAAATCCTGCAATGCTTTGTGATTGGCAGCAGAGAGGCGGAGCCAAAGTTAAAACTGCCTCAGCTCAGCGCCATTTTCAATGGCTCTGCATTCTTCCTACAGTTTAAGCTCGGGGCTCGCCAGCCAGAGATGTGCTTAAACTACGTTGTGACAGTCACAGTCATAGATCTATTTATGGGTGCCATGGGGGAGTCATTGAAGGAAGCCACTAGTGCTGCTCTCAGTCAGAGATGATGAAGTCTGTATTATTCTGTTGTACTTTAAAGTGCTTTGTTATACAGCAGACATGAAACACTCAGTAAAATGCATGCACACTGTTTTTGAACAGCCAAAGTGTTCAAGATGTCCAATTTTGAGACAGAAATGTGTTTAGGTAAAATGGCCCCTCAAAGTGATTTCACAGATCACAATTAAATGAGAACAGTTATAGATACGACCCTGCTGAAGAAAACTCTGATTCTTACCCCAGTTGTCATCACAGATGTAACCAGATTCCTTAATTATGATGTACTTCACAGCTCCTGCACAGGGATACCCATCCAGGGTGAAATTGATTTGATCTTCACAAAAACAGAACAGGAGAAGGATGAGCATGTATTTGATCAGTCGTTTAAAGATGTAATGTCTCATGTCAAATCTGTGTCTTACTTGAGCATTTGACAGTTCTGATCGTGTGGTCTCTATGGTAGTTGATGTCCCACTCAGGGTATTCACAGTCCCAAAGTCTCGTCTCGTTTCCGCTGCACCTTACCTCATCCAGCCATACTTTGCTGTCAAAGGGCCGGAGTTTGTAGCCGGTGAGGTTCTTCAAGGGCGTCCCACAGTGGGTGCTCCTGCACACCACCTCCTCAGTGAACTCGTTCCAGTTTGTGCAGCCAACGTAACCCCATTCACCATTTCTGTAGATTTCAACATGGCCTTCACATGGAGTTTCACTCTGTAGAATCAGGGTTTCATCTGTAAACAACAACAATAAAAACAAACCATAAAAGGTATTATACCATAAACGTAAAGTTTTTATGAATTCAATCTTAGAGTATGAATCATTCCAAGATCAAATTTAATGACAATCCTGAACATCAGATCAGATTAAAAAAATGTATTTATGTATTTAACTTAACCCCCCATTTCGTAACAGCAAGAGTAGAAGGCATTATGTTTTAGATGTTTATCACTTTGTAAGATCCTTCTGTCATTGTATCATCTTTGAAAATGTAAATATAAATAAATAAATAAAAACAAGAAGAAAGATTTTCTTCAAAACTTTACCGGATTTTGATCTGGACTGAAGGATCAGCTGATCTGATTTTGTAGTGTAAACATCAAAGTCATTGAGTTTGAAGGGCATTTTTCACCTAGCTGTCTAAGTAAATATATGTTTGTACACAAAAAAACAAAAAAGACAAACATGTGTTTTCCACATTCCTTGAACAAACTTCAGTCCTGATGTGAACTATCAAATACTTGAATCACAGGTTTCCAAACTATGGTGGGAGCCTGCAGTCCACCTTTCATTGGCCCACAGGAAATTATGAAGAAAAAAAAAAATAGAAATTTGCCCATCATGCAAAGTATGATTTGTGCTCGGCCGTGTTTCAGGAATGAAACCCTTGAGCCATTGGTCGGATAAAACTGATGTGGCCTTTCTCAAGAATGCTCAAAATAATTCTCAAATTTTTTTTAAAATAAAAGTAATCTTACAAATAATTTAGAACTTGGATATTTTCTTGAATGACAGTCTTCACTGTTTAAAAAATAGCATAATAATAATATAATAATGATAATAATAATAATAATAATAATAACAATAATAATAATAATAATGATAATAACAATAATAATAATAATAATAATAATAATAATAATAATAATAATAATAATAATACATTTTCAATTTTACCACAAAACACAATATCAAAGACTTCATATCTGTTCATCATTTTTTAATCATCTTCAAAACACAGACCCCCAGGAAAAACATAAATTTACATCCTTTACAGATGTATAAGTCTAATGAACTAAAAATAGGCAATATATTCTTAATCAAATTTTATTGTATAGAAGTTCACAATCATAGCATCATCATGCAATAAAATGCAAGAGCAAAAAAAAAATCTTGCTCTGTCAGCAGAAAATTTATTAATTATTGCATCATGATTAAAATAAAAGATACTGGCAGAAATAAAACAAACATTTGTAAAAACAGCACATCTGGTATTCAAGGGAGAATTCAGGGCTACTGAAGAAAAATTGCAGGTTATAGGTTGGTTTATCTTTTTAAGGTTGCGAAAAGGAAACTTATATATGTATATATATATATATATATATATATATATATATATATATATATATATATATATATATATATATATATATATATATATATATACATTTAATATATGTATATATATATATATATATATATATATATATATATATATACATATATATATATATATATATATATATATATACACATACATACATACATATATATATACATGTATATATATATATATTTGTAATTTTTTATATTCTATATTTATTATTATTATTATTATTATTTTCAGTGGCTCTAATCATCTTCCTTAGAAACTGGATAATTGGACACTCCACAAACTTAACCAATATTTGCTGTTGGTATTTACTTATTTTTCAGTTCAATGCAAATCATTTCATTTAGCTACAGGATTAATTGACTGAGGTAAAAGAATCCAAACCCACTCAAGGAAAATCAACTTGTTGAGAAAAATGAGAATTAGACAATAACAAAATTGTGAACATTAGAAATAAAAGAATGTGCTAAAAATGGTAATATACAGACAATACAGTGATAAATAAAAGAAGAACAGAATATCAATACTGATACAATCAGTAAAAAGGTGCAAAGGTGCTCCATATCAGCAAGCCTGAATAAATAAAGAAATATTTTTACTGCGTTAAAAACATCTCCACATTCTCACTTCTGAAAGTCTGTCACTATGTAAAGAAAAATAAAGCTTTTATCTTCCAACAACTCAGACTTCCTTGAAACAGTTTCACACTAAAAAATAAATGTCCTTTATCTGTTAGAAAATGCATTTTTCATTTATATCTCAATCTAAATTATTGAAGATGTTTTCATATTCAGCAGCAAACGTTCTGCTGCTCTGTGTGAGCATTAAAGGGGCGTTTGCTGAAATCAGAAAGTTTGTGAAGTCCTTTTAATTGTTTTGTCACTTTAAAGTCCAATTTCTATTTTTACCAAGATACAAATTCAAAGAGTCAAATCTGAAGAGAAAACTGAAAACTTACCCTGAAGTTTCACCAGCTCGATGTGGGCAAGAGTGAGGAGGAGGAGGAGGAAGCCCATCATGACCACAGCTCATGATGAGGAGTGAAGAAAGTGAACCGTCGGCTCAAAATTTATACTGCAGAGGACGGAGCCTGGAAAAATACAGTGATACAGCTCACATCACATGTATGTGCTGTGCCAGGTGAGCCTCAAAGTGCTTTGAAAACACCCAAAGTAAAGACAAATATGTTTTTAAAAGTCCTACAAGAAAAACACAAAATATTTGTTTTTACTTGGTGATCTTGAAATTTTTTTTGTTTAAATTTTATGAACACTGAGGCTGAGTAATGACTAAAAAAACATAATTTGGAAATTAAAATCTTGTAATCATGTTTTTTTTGTGTAAAAGTGACACATGATTAATGCCATTTATGATTAAATAGTTGGATAAAATAATTGTTGCGAAGTTAAATTACCAACTTCTCCCTTTTTATCTAAAGGCATGTGGATGAATTTCAATTTATATTAAAGTCTGAAAGTTGAACATATAAAGAATTTGGTTCTCTGAAAATGATTTCATGTTTTTTCTTGAATTTATTGTTCGATTGTCTGTTAGTCCATCTAACTTGAACATTTCAGAGTGGATTTTCATTGAATTTTCAGTGCATGTTTGTCATCGCACAAGACAGATGTTATTGCACTTTAGTGATGATCTCATTCTGAATCTTACAATTTATTTTAAATGATTTGTTATCATTAAGAGATTTTTTTGTGATCAAATTTTTATTTACTTTATCTTTCTGCTTCTCAGCATGACACATACAAAGTTGTTAAAACACAATACAAAAATAGATTCCAAGTTATAGAAGTCACAAATGTATTCAAAAGTGCAGTAAAAAAAAATGAAACAGATATTGTAATCATAACCAAAACATCAATTAAAAGCATAAACGTCTACAATAGCTGTCAAAGCAAAATAAAGTGTATGAACAAATGAGAATACATATAAGGAAAAAATAATAATATATGAATGAGTTAAATTAAAAAAAAACAGATCGAACCCCCTCATTCCCCATTGTTATCATTAAGAGATGAAGCTGTTTCCACATCTTTTATTATAACTGGGTTAAAAATGTCATAAACTCTGACACAAAGGTTTGTGCTCTTGGTCTTTATAGATGTAAATATTATGTGAGGTATATTTTATTGAAATTTAAACATTTAGCTTTGTTAACAAAACTATTTTTGGTAATTGAAATTGTACAATGGAAGAGATTGTTTTGTTAAGTATGCTTATTTGTTTATTTGTTTTAAAGGACCCCATTAGTTGCTACCAAAGCAACAATTGTCTTCCTGGGGTCCTGCTTCATACAGTATCTCACCTTAAAGAAAATTACCTCTCTATAAATATTATAACATCTGACTTAGTCTTTTTTAAATTTAAATTCAAGTGAAGTATTCATTTTTTCATATTTTGTTTCTTTGTTGTTTTCACTAATTGCTTCTGTGAAATTTAACCCTATAAGGCCCAAGGCCATAGATTATAGCCAGAAAATTCTAATTTTTTGGAGGTGAAATGTTTGTTTCACTTTCTGCTAAAATCCATAAAAATCAAAATGTCCATAAAATTCAACATATAGATTTTTCATATCTCATTTGATACATTAAGTGTTTTTGGCAACTGATAATCCATTTGAGGACATTTTTATCATTTATCTGATTGCATTCAGATGATTTTTTGTAATTTGTTGATCATATTGAGTAGATCGAAGTATTATAAAAGTATGTATCAAATATGATACAATTGGCTTTATAGGGTTAAAGGCTTTATTAAAAAAATGAAACAACAACACGTGGACTGAAAATATACTTTTACAATAAGACTGCTCAGTAATTGCGTGGTGCAGGAATGACAAAATTTGTAATTCCACACAGAAGTTAGTTCTGGTTCTCTTGACCTAAAAAATGGGATGTTTCACAGTGTTTTTGGTCAGTGTTGATAGTAATTAAAATATTAAACTTACACATTTTGTTGTTTTACACAAAGTCTTCATCTCAACAAATGAAACTACTTTTAATGATGTTTTAAGTAATTGGTGAGAATGAAAACTATAAGTAAGCTACGACCAAACTACAACATGGTGGTTTGACTAAGAAGCAGCAACAACATTTACAATAAAAAATGTCTTGCAGTGACCTTTTGTTTGAGCGTTTTCTCCTAATCAAAAGCCCTGATCAAGTTGGTCCTCGTGGCTGTAGCAGTGGTGTATTAGTTATTAATTATTAAAGAACAATCAGAAATTCTTGCTGCCATTTTGTAGTCCTTGTTAGCAGCTAGTTAGCAATCATCCTTTTAAGCACACACCAAAAACTTAAGATTCAAACTCTGATGCATTCCATTATGACTTTTAAACGTTGAAATCTTGCACAAGTGAGTTCATCATGAACCTTATTTCAGATTTTTTTTTCAAAACCTGTATTTTGAATCCTATTAACTTCATTTATTTGGAATAGGAAGTGCTAAATACTAATTTGCTTCTGTGTTTTTGGACTCATTCCTGCATTTTCCTGCAACTTTTTACATTTTAGTTTGTACATTTTAGTACATTCCAAGTTGGAAGCACACGTCTGTTATCAGCTTGAGACTGTTATACTGTTGACGACAATGCAGTATTATTGGTTATTAATATTCTAGGGTGTGATTTTACCCAATGATGCTGACTTTATGAAAAATTGAGAAACACACTAATAGTTTTGTTCACATCTCTGCAGTGAAAAAAATCATTGTTAACAAATGTTGCAATAGTGATTGAATCTCTCTTTCATATGTGAAGGGCTATTACAATACTTTTTAACGTTTTGATTATTACAATCATGATTATAATCATTTACAGAAAGTCTCAGTTAGAGTTCAGTGTGACTTACATGTGAAAGTTTTTTTTTCTCTGTTGAAGCTTTAGAGAGTAAAACTCCGATCAGGTATCAAAGCAACCAAACGTCAGCCTACTTCAGAGAAATGTCAGAGTTATTATTCTCAGAAATGAGATAGAAATATTACTGAGAGATCTCTCTGCTCTCTATCATATCGGTAAAAATCGCTTGTAACATTGAAAAAAACACACTTCTATGCCAGGATGAAGATAATTTTAGCAAGAGACTGAACAGCTATCAAGTGCATTTGTTTGAGCTATTTTTAAAGTGATTGTTGCAATGCATTATGTATTACTTGTTGCTGCCATTTTAAAGTAATTAGTTACATTGTAATATTACTATATCTGAAATGTAAGGCATTATATTTAAGTTACTCCCATCAAAATAACAGGAAATATGGATTTGACATTCTAAATGTAGCTCATTACACTCAAAAAGCTCTTTATACATCAAGTGGAAGGTGATGTGGTGGCTGTCTGACTGAGTTCAACTAAAGGCTAAAATCAGTAGATCATAATAGACACATTGATGCTCATAACACAATACAAGAAACAATCATAGCAAAAACAGACAAAAGGTAAATTCTGGTAACTTGTGTTAGAGATACTGTAACTTGAGATCTAAAGGAGGACTTTTCTCCTCTGCTGATCTCACGGAGTATTTGCTGAATTTGTACTAAAACAAACAAACAAACAAAAACACCTCTTCATTTTGGGTTAAATTAAAAATGCATTGTAACTTGCATTACTGACATTTGTACCGTGTAAAATACTACTGCTTTTTTATTTGTAATGCCTTACATTACCACGTTACAGTAAAAAGAAATTCATTACAGTAATCACATTACTTTTGCAATGAATTATTCCCAGAACTGATCTCAGTGGAGATCACATTGTCCATGGTGATTTTGATCAGCTCTGTCTCTGTAAATACAGAACCAGCACAGAAGTATTGTTGAATGGGGCCAAGAGCTCTGAGTGATTTACTGAATTTAAAAGAATGAGCACATTTACAAAGTTCTACTGTTAGAGAAATATCAAACAAAGAGGCTTACTTACATGAAAAATCAGCCTTGTATGTCACTGCTGTCAGGCACAAACTTCCAAACACCTTTTTTCTTAATACAGTGCCATATATGCTATGTTCCTTATTGCAGAGAAACTTTCAACTGAATTACAGAACAAGTACTGTAGCCCAGAAATTGCAGTATTTATTTGTCCATTGGTGGGTTTTTTTTTTTTCAATTTAATTTCCTGAAAAGTTGCATTTATGGAGAGGTTTGTACCCACCAGCTGCATAATGGGGTCAGTGCCATGTAAGCTACCAAAAGTGGGTTTTTCTAGTTTGTTTTCACCTAAAACTAGGCATACACCACAGAGCTCCTGGCCCCATCCGCTGCCACGTAGAGGTCAAAGCTAACTGAATTACTCTGAGGTTTGTATTTAATACTGGCATAAACCTCATAACTCTCAATAAAAGAAATACTGAACAAGCTCGATAGATACACTGAATCCATATCTGAAAATGTTTAATTTAAGAAAAGGGTTGTTTTACAAGCTAACAGGAAAGGTTTTTTTTTTGTTTGTTTTTTTTTACAATTACAAGAATTATACTAAACAAATATTTGACTTATTTTGTCAAGACCTATATTTCAAATTAGATTAAATTGTCTTGATAAATAACAGGTTTGCAGAGTGGTTTCTTGAGATCAGTTCAGAGATAAACTTTAATTCTTGGGTCTTATCAAGGCTGAAAAGACATAATACTTGACAAAAATAAAACTACCCATATGTTGTCTGTTGGTTCTGCATAAGAGATTAAGAATAAAATGTTTTGATATCCAGGACATTTTGTGCCTATTGTTTATTAAGTGTATTATTTTTAGTTTTATGCTTTAGAATATTTTTGTTATATACTCAAGTCAATTTTGAACCATTTACCTATTTTTATACTTTATTTGATTTATCCTGAGCCTTATTATTATTCTCATGCTAATGGATTGTTTTTGCACCAGTTTACCAAGTCAAATTACTTTATGTGCAAATGTCTGTGGTAATAAATACCAGTTCTGATTCTGATTCATGCTGATCTGTGAAATGATCAAATCAAAACTTTACTCAACAACACATGGCAAATGTATCACTTTGTTTGGTTGAATTTCTTAAATTTTGGTAAAAATGTATTTTTTATTATTTAGTTGTTCTGTTTTTGTTTTATTACTAGGGTTTATTTTTTTCTTTTCTTTTAATTCAATCTGTATTTACTCTTTCAGTGAGGTTTTGTTCCTCGGCCCACATTGTATTCCTACCTTACCTGCACATGGGAAATCACCTAATTTGTAGTTTTACTTGACTTCTCTTCAAAATATGTGCAAATAAATAAATAAAAAAAAAATCCTTAGATATAATGAGGTCCTATTTTGCCTTAATTTGGGCTCATATCTGAGCTGCCATTGTATCAGATTCTCATCTCAGGTTTGTTTCTGCCAATCATCATGCTGATGATAATATCTCAATCTTTTCGAGCAAACTAGGAAAACAAAACAAAAATGAAAGCAATTTTTATTCACAGTCTTAATTGTCAGTGTGGAGGTGGAAGAACTGTCTGCAACCCATGACTTTAACAATCAACAAAAAAAAATACAATGATAAAAAGTACTTTTTTGAGGGGAGAGGCAAAAAGAAAATGAAAGATGTAGTGAGACATATCTACGATATAACTGTTTTTCTTTGTTAATTGATTTAGAAAGTTATTTTACTTTTACTTCTGTAGCAATCTTACAAAGGGCAGCATGATGGTGCAGGAGGCAGTGTACGTGTCACACAGGAAGAAGGTTGCTGGTTTTGGTCCTTGTATCTCGGCTCGGCTGAATGGGCCCACAGAGTTGGAAAATCATCATGAGAGACCAAAAGACTAGAAAGGCTGATGGAAAATTACAGGTGGTCTGACCCAAACTGTTCTTAATCTCTATCTGTTTTGGCTCCCGTCTGTCCTTTAGCAGACTTATCTGGCCCTTTTCCTTTAGTCCTACTGTACTCGACTCGACTCTACCCGGCTCTACTCTACCCGCCTTGTGCTGCTTTTCCATTAGCCTCAGTCACCTGCCCAACGGGGTGCAGTGTCGCTGAGAGGCACTGCAGTGATTTTGGTCATTTTGTTGCGGTCATTTTGAGCGCAACACAACTTTCTGTGGCTTTTTGTCACAAACAGAGTAAAAAAGGAAAGCAGGAGAAGGCTGCGGTTGGTAAGAAGAAGAAGAAATACCCCTTGAGAAGCACGGGAGAGTTTTGGAAGCTATACAATAGAATGAAGCCAAGAACGAGAGCAACTGAGCTGCATAGAAAAGACGTATGAGGGTAAGCTAGCGGTAGCTACCATTAGCATGCTTGGCCGTTGCACTCATGACTCATCGTTGACGACATTGTCTGACCAATCAGTAGCTGGCAGTTGGTGACGTCATCTTTTCATATCAACTCAGCTCGCTTGGAACCAGAGTGGAGTAGGTACTAAAACTAGCTTGTTTTAGGAGGTACCAGGCCAGTGGAAACACGCTGTAAATCGAGTGGGGCTGAGTAGAGTAGGGCCAAGGCGTGCTAGTGGAAAAGGGCCAATCTACTCTCCTGGAATGTTTTGCTAACAGAGGCTCGACCCCCCCCTCCTTCATCATGTGAACTTTGCTCTGGAACAGAAACTCTCTCTCTCTCTCAGGGCCGTACAGTTATCTTATCGGACAATAGAGACTTTGTGAGGTCTGAGCTAAGACAAGGTCACTGGTTTCCCTTCAAATCAACGCCCCCGCTGGCTGCCCCTCCCCCCAACCCCATGTGATCGTCTCTGTGTTTGTTGTCTCATGTGTTTGTTGTCTCATGTGTTGAGGTGTTTTTTTTCCAAACCCACACTGTGCTCCCCTGACAGGTGCCCAGTTTGGAATTGTTTTTTATACCCCCTCCTTCCTCTTGTTTTCTTTTCTGCAAGCACTTTGAGTAACATATGTTGTAGGAAAAGCACTATATAAATAAAGTTTGATGAATTGATTGATTGACTTGTCTATCTGTAACTTTGTTAGTGGTTGATATTTGCACCCACCCTTTAATTAAATAAAAAAAGAGTTTTAATATGATATTTCAAGGAGTCCTCCATTTAACATTGACAAAGCTCTATGTGCAAGAGTCCAACACTGAGCTTATGAGTCTTGAGAACTTTTAGGAGCTTTTTGACTGATACTCACTGAAATTTCTGAGGGGAGTAAGATTGTATGATAGTAAAATATCTGCTGTCTTTTTAATGTCCTGGATGTATTGCTGTTGTATATAGGGACCACAGGAAGATTAGTTGCTGCCATGGTAACAACTAATGGGGATCCTGTTAATCAAATGCACAAGCATCTGAGAAATTGTTTAAACTAAGACATAATGACTGCAGCCATGCATTGAGATAATCAGCACTTATTTTTTTGACTTATTTTTGAGTGCTACTCTTACTTCAGATTGGTCATTGTACATCCACTTTTACTTCAAAAAAATATTCTCTGACGAGCCCTGGCTTTTGAAAAAAAAAAAAATCAGATTTTTACAATAAGCCACATGTTACTATAGCCACCTGCCTCTTTGATGAAATATTAATGAGTGTTTAAAATAGACATCGAAAGCTATTATAATGACATTTCTGTGTGCCCGAGCTCAGATTTGGCATGTGAACGTCGGCTGGATGTAGAATGTGGTTACAGGTGCAAACTGACTGTCGAACTTTCCACACAGGGCTGCGGTTTTAGTGGTTTTAGACTTTCCAGAGCTGAAGCAACATCAGTCAGTAAACAAACAACCACACTTAACTTCAAACTGCAGAGCACATGAAAAGAGAACCAATCTAAAGGGTCCTTAGACTCTAGATTTGTTGCTTAGTGGCAGATCAGCTGACCACACCGGTTTTATCAGAAGGTTTTTCAGGAATATTTTGCATCTGATGAGAAGGACACCTCCTGATCAGACCAGGGGGTCGTTTTGATAAAGCAAAGAAGACTCCTCACAATTTTTTTTTTAAATTTTGTTCTCTGTGCCAAAAGGAAAATGACGACCCTAAAATGAATGACGATTTAAAACAAACCCTGACATCTTAAACAAAATGCTGACACAACACATGGTGATGTCAGATTTGAAAGGTCATCTGAGCTGTTAGCAGTGAGTCTGCAAACCGTTGTGGAGTTGGTTTAATCAACAAAGTTTTCTCAGAGCGGTGATGGTTATTTAAAATAATTTGGTGTACTGAAAATTTCAGAGCTGCTCAGTTAATGAATTAATGCTGGTTGTATATTCTGTAAATGGATTGCTTCTTGGCTGACTAAATTAATGCTCAACTTTAAAAAATTAAAGATGATATTGGAGTTTACATTTTTTAATTTTATTTTTTTACATTTACTTCCTCTTGTCTCAAAGAATCCATTACAAAGTAAAACTTAAATATGTAAAATAATAATAATAATAATAATCAGAGTAAACCTGATAAAAGTTAAAATACAATAAACAATTTTCATAAACCCAAATTAAACAAATCAACATAAGAAAAAAATATTGCTCATTCTAAATTTAGTTTTCATTTAAATACTGTTTGCTGGTGTGGGCTATATTTAAATATATTTTTTAACGTTATAGGTAGATAGATAGATAGATAGATAGATAGATAGATAGATAGATAGATAGATAGATAGATAGATAGATAGATAGATAGATAGATAGATAGATAGATAGATAGATAGATAGATAGATAGATAGATACTCTAAGACTAGGATTTAAAAGTCTTAAATTACCTTCAACTGAATTTCATGCACACAGATATGATCAACACAGAAAAAAATCTGAGACGATATTTATCAGACATAAAGAATTAACTAAAAACCAATAAAATGATTCATAAATAAGGATTACTTTTTCTTGTTTCGTTCTATGCATTTTGATCTGCAAAGTATTTAAGTTGCACAGGAGTCTTAGCATGCAAGACTGAACAAGTAAAAGTTTTTAAATTAAATGGTTTTAATTATATAATAGTATAATTATAAATCTATTTATAACTACTTCTGCTAAAAATGATATAATAATAACCTGTCATTGATGAAAAAATGCTCTTCATCCTACACAGAATTTTCCTGCGGTATTGTAATGATTGTGACAGTGTTTTAATTTACATGTTTAATGCTTGAAGATGAAGGCAGATCTTTAAAATGTGTAGGTGAAGGGAAAGTACATCTTTAACTCCCTTAAGCATCACTTTTTTCTAACATTTAGAGTTTAATGTGATGTCCTAAAGTAAAAATTTTTATGAACAACTTAAATAAAATCTAACCATCATTGCCTCTGCACTGATGGACATTTTAATAATGCGTTACTATGTAAATAAATGTTCATCAGTTCCAGCTTGAGGACTTTCTCAGTTCACTCAGTGAGCGTTTGAATATTACGGCAGAACATTGTGGAGGCCTGATATGACGGTGATGTGACTCATGCAGAGGAGTCAACCGCACGCTTTTCAGTTATCAGATCAGCGATCACACATTATCTCTGACTCGACCACAGCGCAGAGCAAGCGCAGCCTCTTCAGCAGAAATCAAGCCACAAACCTCTGGGCCCTTTTTTTTCTTTTTCAACTTTATCTCATTGCTGAGCAGGAAACAGTGATGGTTTTAATATCCTTACCAACACCCTCTCAGTAAACAAGTCCCTATAGCTACGCTCAGAGATGTAGGTGTTTATTTAAACATGCACATAGACAGGGGGTTTTCTGAGAAGGAATCAGAACATTTGGTTTACACTATTTTTGTCATTTACAAATATCAAGAGTGATAATTTGAATGAGAATCAGGTTTTAAATAAAGCTGCAAGAAAAGTTTAATATATTTTATTAATGTAGCACCAATAAGATGAATAGAGAAAGGGAGTCTGCCTTAATCTTTGACACACACTATGATGGAACAAAAAAAAAATGTAATAGAAAATAGATTACAGTGTAGCTGGACTAATAGTATATCAATTTACTTTGTCTTTAATGTGGACATATCCACAGATTAAGTTAACAATATTCATCACTACAGAGGTAACAATCCAGGTCCTCCAATTTACCCACTCATGTCTGATTTAGTCCAGAATTTAACATATTCTGGTGTGTGCTGCTTTTTTTGGGGGGATAGGAATTGCAATTTCAGACTGCACAATCATGTGATCACTATTTTTTTGCAGGGCTCCTGACTGACCTTGGATCTGTTGTGACAACTACTTTACACTTATTATTTTATGAATTTTCAGGTAGTTTGCATTTACAGAAGCAACCTCTGTTTAGGAATAGAAGTTGGATAAACCCTTAAATAATGAAACCAGATTATTTATCATCAGTATAAGATGATAAAAATGTCTAGTGTAAACATGTACATGAATACTGCACTGAAGCTTGATTAGAAGAAAATTGTGAATACATTAAAATCCCAGTATGTGCCAGAAAAATCACAATTAGATCTTTTCCTAAAGTTCTTCTGCCCTGTTAAATACAGCACACACATGTTGATATTAGTTAGACAGAAACAATCTCTCGCTAATGGCAGTTATCTGGATCATCACCAAAATCTAATGATTTTAAAGTTGGGCAATTCCCAGCATCCTCTGAAATTTTCAGCAAACTCAATCCAGTAGTTTTTGCATAACCGTGCTAACAAATAGACAAACAAACATTCAGGGCAAACAACATAGCCTCCTTGGCATAGGTGAAAAAGCTTACACTACATCTGATGTTTTACAGAAAAATGCAGCTGTTACAATGGGGAAATTATTGTTAGAAATTTGCAGTAATTTTCTGTTAATTCTTTGTATTTTTTTTCTGACAACTACAACTGACAGAATATTTTGAGAAAAGTAACATTAATCAGTTTACTTCAGAGTTCTCATTAGCATTTTTGTAGACTTTAGCAAATAGGTTAAAATGTAGATTTTTTTTCTTACAGGTAATTATAATTAAGAGGTTTACTACACAGTTTTGTATTGTATTTAAATGTAATATATTTAACAGCATATCTTAAAAACCACAACTACCAGATTTTTTTTTTTTAATAAGGAAAAAAAATTATAGTGTAAGAATCCAAACTACTTATGAATTAATTTCACATTTGCAGAGCATTGAGATATATCATGCATGATGTCCACAGTAGTTGACAGATATTTGTCTGAACTACCAGGTGATGAGCTCCCATATCACTGTGTCTAGTTTAATAAAAACATAACTTTTGCATGTTTTTTGTCACAGTGAATTTAACATCATAAATACAAAACGGTCAAAGAGGAGGGAAATACACCCACCTTTCAGTGTAACTGTTCAATCCTTCTATTCTCCAAGAATCAGACAGATAAAAAATGTAACGTACTAAAAAATGTTATGAACACTTTCATGCAGATAATGCAGATTATACATTTTTTTCTGTCACCAAAATTCATCCGTCTAAAATGTTGGTGTAATGCACAAGTAAATGTTTGATTAAACCACATATTATGTCTACTTTCAATTTTGCATGCCATTTCTGAGCTAACACACTGTTTATCAGCTCATATTAGCAGCGGCACATGTGAGAACTGTGTGTAAGAGTGTAATTAGACTGACTGTAATCACCTATTCCTCTTAAAAGGGTTTCAGAGAGACTTAAGGTCAGAAAGAGCTACAGGATTGAGAAAATTCTAGAAGTGAGTGGCAGACAGATTTCATTTTTTGTCATATTTATACATTTTATTCTTAATAATGTCCATAATAGATACCTTCTTGTGGATCTAGGTTAAGTTCCATTAAATTTTTCTTTATAATGTTGATGCAAGGATGCAAAACTCCCTCAAAAATAAAGTACAGAAAAAAACTTTGGCCGTGTTTTTGAAATCGTTTGAAAGTAAAAAACATTTTAAATACTATTCTTTATGATTTGTGAGTTCATGAATGAAAGGGTTAAGAAAGGAAACTCTGAATAATGTGTGTGAGCACCGTGGGCCCATCTACACTCAAATGCAAATCCCCTCATTTTTTGACACTTTGTACAGACCCACTTCCTTTAATATCTAATGCTGCAGTTTGTGAACATTATAACAAATGATTTTCACACTTTCACTGGTGCTCAGACAGGCCACAGTTAAAACACAGATCAGCTCGGAGGGTCTGCTTATTATGTCTGTCTCTTTTTATCACTTCTTCATGCACCTGCAGCAGGACCTTTGTGTCAGTATTCACCCATTAAATTATAAAAGCCTACTTTACAGGGTGAAATTTTGTACTTTACTGATTGGCTTTAAATTGTGATACTTTTTTAATAACGAAACCTCCAAAAACTGCTTTTATAAAATAGTCTATCTTGAGGTGAAAACTCTAGCTGCTATGTTAATCTTATTTTTGTCCAAATAAATTAAGTTTAAAAGTTTATAACTCTACACATTTGCAAAGAGGTTGACATACCAGTTTTTTTCCAACTGAGCACCTCTTCATTCAAACATTGCCCTGAGGTCAGAGTTGATACTTTAAAACAGTGACATTTAGTGCTTATTAGTACATTAACTGTTTCCATACTGTCTTCTTCTTAGTCATTATTTCTGCATGATCACACTGCTAAAAGGCTTTTAATAAAGATTGTTTTCTCTACAACCCTCCAACTACAGCTTGTTGGTTGTTAGTGAAAAAGCTGAAGTATAATCTTGAGTCTTAGTGTTTCAAAAACTGTTTCTATTTATGACCAACACACTTTCATTTGTGATGATTTTATTAATTAATTGGTGATAAACCTTCACACAGCAGAGTTCTCTAGATGTTCGATGTGTTTTTGTAAATGAACTCAATTAATTGATCTTAAATTTGCATTTTTTAGTCTTTGTTTAACCAGGTAAAGACCCATTGAGGTCCAGACCTCTTTCACAAGGGTGACCCGGCCAAGAGAGGCAGCAGCACAGGTCACAGTAGACAAAACAGACAGGGTACAGCAACAAACATTAAAACAACCTGGTTCTATAGAAGAGGCCGAGCTTCGCCCTTAGTTTAGAAATTAGATTTTTGACATGCACTTTCAAAGAAAGGCCCCCATCAATAGTTAATCCAAGGTATTTATAACTGGTGACCAGCTCTAGGGTTTTACCTTGTAAAGTTCTAATTGAGGGAATTTCCTCCAAGGGAACAGATGCCTTTGAAAAAAGCATCATTTTAGATTTATCAGCATTTAAAACCATTCTCAAGTTTGCCAGATGAATCTGCACTACATCAAAAGCAGATTGCAAGAATTTAGATACCTGCACAATTGAGTGTGAACAGCAGTAAATTACAGAGTCATCTGCATAAAGATGGTATGAGGCATTTGGCAAGTTGCACACAGATCGTTAATATAAATTGAGAACAGAATGGGTCCTAAGACTGAACCTTGTGGCACGCCTTTTGTGACCTCAAAAAGGAAGAACTAACTCCAACCATCTGAACACATTGCAACCTATTTACTAAATAGGTAAGCAGGTTGCAATGCATTTACTAAATTTAAACATTCACAAAGGGAACAAAGCCTTTAAATTATTAATACTAAAATGATGAACAAGACCTCCCTATAGATCAGGTACCACACTCTGATTTACAAAGACTGTAGTCTGAGAAATCCAACATTTACTGTGATGAGAAGTTTGTGGTTTGTCATAAGAATGTTCGAAACACTGCACTCAGGGAGACAAACTTTTCAAGTAATACTATCACAAGCAATGCCATACTAAACAAATTAAGATCATTTATGATTCTTATTTCATGTACTGCAACTTCTTAACATACTACCAATAATCTGTGAGGTCACTGAATTAAAATACAAAAAAATCTTTTAGCTTGATTGTCATGTAGAATTTAGGCCTAACAAGTCCATAATATAACAGTTCATAAGTAATACAGCCAGTGTGATATTGATTTGCATGTATTTAAGCAGTTATTAGTGGGGATTTAGATGTCTTCAATTAACATGTATGCAACACAAAATATTTTATAACTTAGCTAACTGCCCTGCTGCTGTATGCTGATGTGCTGAAACAAAATACATGCTGATAAATAGAAAATAACTTGCATTATTCTGCCCTCAGGAAAACATGACAACATGCTGTTTCATATTAAATAACTTTTGCAGTCTGCATTAGATTCAGAGGAATACTTTACTGAACATAGTTTGCTTTTACAGACATGAACAGAACATCTGTTGAAATGTTTTCTCCACACAAAAACTTTGACAAAGAACAAAGTCTAACTTCATATCACATATTCTTCATTTTCTTTGCTTAAAACTACTTTTGCATTATTTATTGTAGAATTAATGTGTATGTACAGTTAAGAACATGACTGGTTTAAAGATGCTGCTGTTTGTCTGATGGCTGTTCAACATTAATCTGGTTTGTTTAAAATGTAATTTCCTTTCCCTCCACACTGCAGCTCCTCCACATGCTGCTGAGTGATGTGCTCAGATTAACATTTTTTTGTTTTGTTTCTTTTTTAAATAAAGAATGAGGAAGAAAGACTCATTCTGGACAGTGTGTTAAAATACATTAAAAATTTAATTTAAAGTAATTATAAACATGGTAAAAAAAAATGATTACTTTTCATGTTTAAATAAAAAGATAAATAACATGCCTAAACATGCCTAATAGACACAACATGCCAACTTTTTTAATTACATGTTGCATACATTTTGAGCACAGGTAAGTGTTTGGAAATTTGACGCATTCTAAATAATATAC